>JAPKLW010000032.1:233791-283088 GCA_026898455.1 Plectranthus barbatus | reverse complement strand
AGCCCATTAGGGTTAGGGTTTCTCAAAACCCTAACACTATATAAAGGCCTTCTCTCTATCAGATAAACTATGATTTACAGTATATTGAAATTGAGAGAGAGTGGCAGCGGCTGTCTGAGGGAGGAACTTGATCGATTTCTCCGGATCTCAGATTCAACTTGGTAGATAATCCTCACCAGATTTCCAAGGAGCAAGGGAACAGATCAGAAGATCAGATCTGTAGGAACAACTATCCATTGCCAGCGTTCTATCTTACATCTAAGGTTATTTCATCGTTATTGGCTCCGATCTAGACCTGTAGATCAAACGGTGAAATCAGGTATTCTCTAATCCATCCCTTGCAATTAATATTGTAGGAGCATGCATAGGATCGCATGATTTATTTAAATGAAATTTGTTCCTGGTATCCTAAGAACGATCCTTGGCAAGTATTTAATTAATGGCAACTCGTGTTGTCCATCGTAGACTCAAACCCTACAATTGGTATCAGAGCCAGGTTGATGTTCTTAGGCTCTATCTTGGATAGATTGAAATTAAATAAATATGTATATTCATGGATGGATTTAAATTGTCGTGGATGTTTTTGTTCTCGTGGCCTTCTCGTTTTTTGGATCTGTTTTTACAACGAGAAAATCCGTGGTTAGTTTAATAGGGAAAATCATGTAATAGATCTAGATCTATTTTTGTATTTTCTATTTTTTTTAAATCTGTAAAATTGAGATCCGGAAGAATTGAAGAACGAAGAACGAAGAACAGAGATGGAACAACACCCATTAGGGTTCAGCGATTTCTTCCCCACCAGATATCGCCGGCGGCGATGGGTGGCGGCGGCAGGCAAACTCTCTGCCTGTGGCTGGGACGCACCCTTGGGCTTGCTGCTGCTGCTGCTCGCGTTTCCGGCGAGCACGGTGGTCCAGGCAGGTGTTCAAGCTGCTGCACGCGTCCGGCGGAGGCGGCCTGCAGATCCGGTCCGGTGAGTGAAGGTGATTGCGCGCTTCAGGCGTGCGACGGTGGCTGGGGCACTGGGCTGCTTTGCGGCCGGTGGCAGCACGTTGCAGCGTGCGCAAATGGGTGGCAGCGGCAGGGAGTTTTTCCTTGCGACTGGGCCGTGCCCATCCCTTTCTCTCCCTGTCGCATTTCACTCCAGCAACCGGCGACATGAGCAGGGGAAAAAGAAGACGACGGCGGTGGTGGTTGCGCACGGTGGCGAGCGCGCGCACGGCTGGGCTGTGGTTGCACGGAGAAGTAGGCTACGCACGCGGGGGTTGCAGCGGTTGCTGCTGCTCCTGGTTCGCGCGGCTGCTCCGGCGACGACTACTGCAGCGATGGCCGGCGGTGGTGGCAGCATGCGCGGGAGTGGGCTGCGCAGGTTCCAGCCACAGGCGGCGGCCGGAGAGGCGGCGCGGCGGCGGACTGCAAGGGGCTGGCGGCTGGTTGGAAACTAGGGTTTCCAAACCCTAGGGTTTCCAGTCCGGGCCGGAAATCGGGCTTCTCAGCCCAGAGGCGGCCCGCAAGTCTGAAAATTAGGGTTTGGCTGCTGTTTGGGCCAGAAACTCTAATTTGAAGCCCAATTGCTGTTAATGCAAGTCCAAATCAGATTTCAAGTCCAACGGAGACCCAGTTTGAAGATCTGTATTGGAATTAAATCTTGTAATAGTTAGTTTTAATTATTTTTCAGTTGTAATCGCATTTGAGGGGCCACGAGAAATTTTATTTGTTTATTTAATTATTTCTCGTACTGATGTGATTTATTATTTGCGCATTAGTAAATAATAGGAAGCATGATTATTTGCTTTAATTATTTACTGTTATAAGCATGTTGCAATTTAATTTTTGAGCATGTCTTATGTGATTTATTTTATGTTTTAAATTATGTCTATAAATTCCGGGATCATATTAATTTATGATGGAATTTTAGATATGACATAATTTATGGCAACATAAAATAATGTGTGCGCATGAAACCTTTAGAATCAAAAATACTAAGCTGGATTTTGGTTTTTTTTTTCTAACCGAGATCATTAGACCTCCACAAATACGACTTCTCATTGGAAGTAAGGCATCTCGAAGCGTAAACGTCTACTCAGTAGCTTACGTTAGAGGTCCCTTACCAGTTCTAATGCGATGAGGTTTCTAAATAAAACATTAAGTTTAAGATGAGAAGTGGGAGCCTCTGAGCAAACGTCTACTCAGTAGCTTGCATTGAGACAACTTTCACTGGTCTCTAAGATTAAACTAAATGGGATAACAAAGGACGTTAAGGGCATGCGGCATGGGTCCAGTACGTATGCTAAATCGTCCCTTAATGTCCGGAGTTAGGCTTGTGGTTATTTTGGCTTAGATGTTGCCTGGAGTATAACTCAGTTGTGATGTCCCTACTCCGGATAGGTGAACATGGTCTTAAGATCTCCAATATTAATTTCTTTTGCTTAAGATACGTGGCATGTTAAGAAATTAAAGGACCTACTTTGGTCTGGTTGAGCGTTTGTCGTAAACGTCTACTCAGTAGCTTGCGGTAAATTAGTTTGGGCAATTGGAGGAAGCAAATTGCACTGTTTCATCTAAAGGTTCTATGCATATTTGTTTCAATTGTTCGTAGTATGTGCTTACTTTAATTCGCTTATTTGTTTTCAGATATGTCTATGAATAATGTCTTTAATATCCTTGCTCAAAATCCTCTCAATGGTCCGAATTTCCTTGAATGGAAACGTAATTTGGATTATATCCTTGTTGCGGAAGAACACAAGTTTGTCCTTAATGATCCTTGTCCGCCAGTCCCAGCTGCTGATGCTACTGCCGAGCGGCAGCAGTCTTACAATAAGTGGATCAAGTCTAACAATGAAGTGAAATGCTACATGATGACCACTATGAGTAAGGTACTGCAGCTGCAGCATCAGCATTATGATAAGGCCTGTGAGATTATGGATAATCTAGCAGCGATTTATGGGGAGACGGACAGAACTGTCAGATTCAATCTCATGAAGGAGATTGTGAGTAAGAAAATGTCTGAAGGCAGTTCAGTGAGAGAGCACGTGGTTGCCCATGACTCACCTCATGGATGAACTAACGTTGCATGGTGGTGGTATTGACGCGGAAGCCCAAGTCGATATCATACTAAACTCTCTTCCCAAGTCTTTTGAAAACTTCAGGTTGAATGCTGTGATGAACAAGGAGTATACTCTTAATGATTTACTTTGTGACTTGATGGCAGCACAGTCCCTGATGGAACCCGAGAAAGCAGTTTTGGTTTCTTCCGGTAGCCGCTCTGCTGCTCCTAAACGAGCAAATACTAAGAGAACGGCTAGGAACAAAAAAAAGAAAACTGGTGGTGGGAACAATGGAATTTTTGCTCCAAAGAAAAAGGCTGGGAAATTCAAAGGAAAGGGCAAGTGTACCGCTGTGGCAAGATAGGACACTGGAGAGCAAATTGTCCAGGTCTTAACACCAAGGGACAAGGTGCGTCATCATTTACATGTTTAGTAACAGTTTTCTACTCCTTGTGAGTAGTGGTTAATGTGAGTACTAATCATGTTTTTGGCTGCACTATGCAGGGAATCAAGCTGATAATGCTTGAGGATGACGAATTACCAACTCCAAGGAAGATGCTAGAGATCGTTCTCAAGCTGTTGGAGTTATTTGCTTTGAGTTTATGTTAAAACTCTGTTTTAATTCAAGTTCCAGAAGAGATATTGTTTTGTTTTGAGAAACATATTTTTCGTCTATTGTTATGGATTATCAGTTATTCAGATAGAGTTTTTCTATCATGATGAATAACAGTGTTTTCTGTTATGGATGATTATCTCTTCATTACTTGATTACATAAACTATCGGTGTACTGAGGTATAATTTAACGAATCTCTATAGAGATAGGTTACATCAGTCTAAGTAGTTTTAAGTAATTCATGGAATTATGGATTCAATCCTGGTATTCCTAAGAATGGTGCTTATGACAACTACTTAGAGGTATAAGATGGTAACCAGGGCCTTTTAATAGGCGATTATATCTCTATAAGTTATTTCATGTTTTGCTCTGGTTTGCTGGTTTGAGTCTACTTCCGCAGTTGCCTTAACAGGCATTGATACTGTAATCATTTAAGATATGGATATGTTTATCTAGTTCACTACAAGTCTTAGTCTCTTGCTTTAATCAAGAGCGTTCAAGTATAAGTTAGAGAATAAGTTAAACAAGACCGTAAAAAAATTATGGTTCATTCATAATGGTATATCTTAAGTGATGGGGTTTTACAGTATCTGGCAGAGCAAAGGGATTGCATCCCAGTTAACTACACCTATTGGGGTAGTGTAGGTAAAACGAAATAAGATTCTTTAAAAGTTTATAAGTTATGCCAGCTTTGCCAAATTTTTGTTTTGGGAACATTGCCAAAAGCAATAGTATGTTCGCTTAATCTAGTGTCTTCTAGATCAGTTCCAATTAACCTAGAAGACCATGACCCTGTCAAAAGGGCAATGATGGGTAATTCGGCTGTTAAGCTGATATAGGAAACTGATTGGTTGGAAGAAAGGTTTAAGCCAGTACTGTTTTGTGGGCTATTCCACGTAAACGAAAAAGATGGTTTCTTTGTGAATCCTAGATACAAGCAAGTTGTATAGGATGAAACCATGAATCCAAATGTGAGATTGTTCTCTAACGTTTTAGAGCAGACAATTCAAATCCATCAGGAAATACCCCGTGGCATATTGAGCATACCTTGGAAGGTATGGTACCAATTGTACAGTAACCTGTGTAAGGTGATAAACCACAAATTAATGCACCATTAACTGACAACGTAAAAGGAGCATCGTTGCAGTGGGAGGTTGCCTTAACAGGCCTAATGGTACTAGTTCGTGGAAACAGTCTCTGGACTTGTTCCCAGCTTAACGAACAACATCGTACTTATCCCTTAAAGCGCAACGAAGTTGTTAAGACAAACGATGCAGTATAATGACGTCAAGTCATGGATTCAGAAATGAATCAGTAAATGTTATGGTTGTGTATCAGGATCAGTGATTGTCAAATAGCTTACCAGCTATAAGCAACTGATTGATATACAAGGAAAGAAATGCTCGAATGGTAACCTAGCTTATTCGGATGTCTAGGTTAGTGAGCAAGGTATGTTTCACAACAAAACTTTCTCACTGGTTGCAACTATTAAACCCATTTGAATTCTTTTAACCATAACAGCACATATGAATCTAAACATCTGGAAGATAGATGATGTCATCCGTATTTTATAAATGGGTACCTTGATAAAAGGTGACGACATCTGTATGCGACAATCAGATAAGTTATGTGCAACATCATGTCTCGAAGCCAAGGTAGTTCAAGTATGAACTTAAAGGAGCTTCAAAGTCATGAAACAGACATTTCGATATTGTCTATCGAGAATAAGAGTTTCATGTATTAGTTATGTGTCAGCGGAAGCGTGGTTTTCCTTGCACATTATGCAGATATTATTTTCACATTCGGAAACGGTGTGGGGATATTGTCAGGCATAAAGGATGGTTATCCGAACAGTTTCAGAAGTAGGACTTATGAGATTTTGGAACACCTTTTGAATTAAAGTCTTGTGTTGTCACAAGAAAATGATGTTCAGGTATCTCAAGTCTCTTATATTGATTCTGTGATGAGTCGTTCATAGCAAGAAAGATTGTTGTCTTTCTATATTGCAGATGAACGAGTTCAGATATCTGTAATGCTATAAGCATGTTAGACAGATATCAGTTCAACTCTGGATAGACACATTGGTTAGTGAATGAGCCTTGTGAGTTGAATGGCATCGAATATCCAGGAGGATCATAAGCAAAGGAAATCAACCTCTAACTATGTGTTGGCCTTGGAGGAGGAGTTATAGGAATCTAACACAGAAGTGTGTTGCGGATTCTGGTATGAAGGCTGAGTTTTTGTCAGCTTCATTAGCTTCGCAAGAAGCAGTATAGCTCCGATGCCATCCTCTAGAGGTGTGTGTTCTGAGTTTGCCTAATTAAATCACAAGGAATTGTGATTATGTTGGTGCAATGACAAACTCAACGGAACACAAGACTCACAAGGTGGTGAAACACATAGGATGTGTGGAATCACATCATACGAGAAATCGTGATAAGAGGTGACGTGAATGCAGTGGGAGTGATTGACAGTATAGACACACTTAATACTTTGATAAAGCAATGGTATTATGCTTTAAGTATAAGTGGGAGATTGTTGGGATTGTATACTGAAAGCATATATGATTAAGTGTTTTGTACACTGGTCTTCATATATGTGTTGCCACAACAATGCTCGTTGTCTGATAGAACAAACATACAACAAACCATAATTTCCTATTATTTCGCCTATAAGGATGATCATATGGTGTGTAGGAGATCACAGAGGATCATATGAATCGTTTGACCTAGCGAGATATAAACAGTATCACAGCTGAGACAGTCCCTGGATAGGCTGTCGGTCTAAGCTGCGACACATCGGTTCATAAGTGGGCTTATCCTAGCAACTTGATGTGTCGGTACATGGTTATGTATTGATGGGATCAACAGTGGGATGTGCCATTCGCATTGACATACGAATGAGCCAGATCCCTAACATACTTCCTATGATTTTAAACCTAACTGAAGGATAAGGGGCACACACAGATTGACCACACTTTGATTTACTAGAGTGGCGAGTCTTACATGTACTCTAATACTTGTATTTTGGGTGTTGGCAATTTGTGTGTGGCCTGTTCAGTCTGGACGTTTAGGTAAGCATATCCATTTCAGGATGGAGACATTCCCTGAGGAGCTCACAAGGTTCATTATGCTAAACCCTGCAGGTTGAATTATTTAATTCAGGCATAAGTGAAAAGGAGTGAGTGGTATTACTCAGGAAATAAGAGATTAATTAATTGTGGCTGATTGTCATAAGCCAAATTAATTAATGAATGTCTAAAACCTTAAATATGTGAATCATGTTAGTTTGGTGCAACCCGTTCCTAATAATGTGGTAATAAAAGGGTGAGTCAGCATTGTTACCGTGGTGAAGGTTAAAACAATGTTTTATTAATTAATTATGTTCTGGGTTGAACAAGGAAAGATTAATTAATAAAGAGGGCCCACTTTATTAATTGCATCTGATCCCTGGTTTGGCCCATTAACTGCTCACAGCCCAATAAGGTTAGGGTTTCTCAAAACCTTAACACTATATAAAGGCCTTCTCTTTTTCAGATCAACTAGGGTTTTCAGTATATTGAAATTGAGAGAGAGTGGCGGCGACTGTCTGAGGGAGGAACTTGATCGATTTCTCCGGATCTCGAATTCAACTTGGTAGATAATCCTCACCAGATTTCCAAGGAGCAAGGGAACAGATCAGAAGATCAGATCTGTAGGAACAACTATCCATTGCCAGCGTTCTATCTTACATATAAGGTTATTTCATCGTTTTTGGCTCCGATCTAGACCTGTAGATCAAACGGTGAAATCAGATATTCTCTAATCCATCCCTTGCAATTAATATTGTAGGAGCATGCATAGGATCGCATGATTTATTTAATTGAAATTTGTTCCTGGTATCCTAAGAACGATCCTTGGCAAATATTTAATTAATGGCAACTCGTGTTGTCCATCGTAGACTCAAACCCTACATAGAGTATGGTGCTGTCCTGCACACATACTGTCGAAGGAACCTGATAAGTTAGAAAGCAGGTAAAAAGTAATGGTGTTCATAGGGTATCCCAGGCAAACGAAAGGTGGTTACTTTTACTGTCCTGAGAGTCAACGAATCGTTGTTAGCACCAACGCAAGATCTTTGGAGGACGAGTATGTGAGTAATCACCACAGACACGTTCTTCAGTGCAGGGTGCAGGACCACAAGTCACTGCACCTACTACTGACACGGCACTGATGCCTCGTCGCAGTGGAGAGTTATTTTCCAGTCTGAAAGGTACATGTTCGTGGGTGAGTCCTCGGATTTGAGCTCGGAAGACGAACATGAGGACTCTGACCCACTGACTTACGAAGAGGCAGTGCAGGACAAGGATGTTGCCAGATGGCGTGTCGCCAAGGATTCTGAAATTGAATCCATAACTGCTATGGATGTATAGCAGAAAATAGATTTGTCGGATGGCTTTAGGGCCATAGGGTGCAAATGGGTATACAAGAGAAAGAAAGGGGCGGATGGAATGATCACGGCTTTTAAGGCCAGGCTGGTGGCAAAGGGTTATACTCAGAAAGAGGGCATTGACTATGATGAAACCTTTTCACCCGTAGCCATGCTCAAATCCATCCGGATACTCCTTGCCATAGCTGCGCATATGGACCTCGAGATCTGGCAGATGGATGTCAAAACCGCTTTTCTAAACGGTTACCTTGAAGAAGGTAGGGACATCTATATGCAGCAACCCGAGGGTTACATATGCAAGGGCGAAGAACATCTTATCTGGAAGCTTAGGAAGTCCTTGTATTTACTTAAGCAAGCTTCAAGGTCGTGGAACTTACATTTCAACGATGTGATTAAATCCTATGGATTTGCACAGTTGGAAAATGAAAGTTGTGTTTACCGACTTTGTGACAGTGGGAGCGTGGTCTTCCTTGCACTATACGTTGATGACATACTCCTATTTGGAAACAACGAGGGAGTGATGTCCGAAATCAAGGTTTGGTTATCCGAACAGTTCCAAATGAAGGATATGGGAGAAGCTGGCTACATTCCTGGGATTAAGGTCTTACGAGATCGTAAGAAAAGAATATTGAGCTTATCCCTGGCGTCCTATGTGGATACTGTGATAGCCCCGGTTCAGCATGCAACTCGCCAGGAAAGGCTTGCTACCTTTCCGACATGGCGTTCGTCTTTCTGGTGGGCAGTGTCCTCAGACACAGCGGGAGAAAGACGAGATGAGTCTTATACCATATGCTTCGGCTGTGGGTAGTCTCATGTATGCGATGCTGTGTACAAGGCCAGATATTTGTTATGCCGTTGGCATGGTAGCAAGATATCAGTCAAACCCTGGACAGGCGCACTGGACTGCTGTAACGCATATCCTCAAGTATTTGAAAAGAACTAGGAATTTATGCCTAGTTTATCAAAGTGAGGATTTGTGCCCTGTGGGTTATACGGACTCGGATTTCCAAGAGGACCAGGATGAGAAGAAATCGACCTCAGGATATGTGTTTACCCTGGGAGGTGGAGTTGTATCTTGGAGGAGCTCAAAGAAGAAATGCAATGCTGACTCCACCATGGTGGCGGAATATGTCGCCACCTCCGACGCCTCGAAAGAGGGGGTGTGGCTCCAGAACTACCTTTTAGAGTTGGGCGTGATCCCGAGTTTGCCGAGGAGCATTACAATTTATTGTGATAACTCTGGTGCAGTGGCAAACTCAAAGGAAACGCGGTCTCACAGGGCAAGCAAACACATAGAGAGAAAGTACCATATCATACGAGAAATCATATCGAGGGGCGATGTGCTGATTAAGAAGATTGACACTGCTGACAATCTTGCTGATCTGTTTACAAAGAGCTTGTCGCAGAAAGTTTACGAAAGACATATTCGTGAGCTGGGTCTGAGGTGGATGCCGACCACTGATAGTGGTTAAAGTGACAACAGACTAGATAGATGGACTGTATACTCTGTAATAGCTTAGTTATGATTTGAGTATAAGTGGGAGATTGATGGGTTTTGTATATTGAAAGCATTTATTACAATGAGTAAACAACGGTTTATTTCTCCTATCTGTTAACAATCGTACATGTATGAACAGTGGTATCCTCTTGTCTCACTGATAGGGACGATCATACGGCGTGTTGTAGATCGCAGAAGACAGTATGATCACTTGACCTAGTGAGACATAAACCTGATCACAGCCAAGACAGCGTATGAGGATACGTCTGTCCGGATGGCTGCAGCATTGTCGGAATAAGTAGTCTGTCTTGGTTACTTGACATGCTAGTACGCAGAGGTGGCGTATTGATGGACCGCAGTGAGATATATTCGTCTGTCTGACATCAGCGAATAAAAGATCTCGTTATATTGATCGAGTCCAAACCCTAACGAAGGTTCAAGGGTTTGCACGGGTTGACTGTTGCTTTGACTTGCCATGGTGGAGAGCCAAAGTAACGTGCTCGTATATCCGCATCTTGGGTAACAGCAGTTTGTGTAGTACCGCCTGAGACTGGGTTTAGGTAACCATATCAGAGTAATAGGATGGGGACATTCCCTGAGGAGCTTGATAAGCTCATTATTTCACTCACTTATCTATATTATATTTATACTATTTTATGTAGTTTTATTGAGTTTATATATATAATTTATGCATGAATCAATATTTGGTGGTATTATGCGTATTTTGGTATCTGTGCAGGTTTATAGGCCTAAACCCACGAGAAAACCGTTCCGAAAGCAGTGATGTGTAATAGTAGCAGTGAAGAGTTCTTCCACAAGAGGAATTCGGGCTATTGTCGCATGACAATGGATGATGCTTTGAGTTAGCTCTCCAACGCAACTGGAATCGGGTCAATCGGAGTTCGGAAGAGGAAGTTATGGCCAAAACCGTGAGACCGCGCAGAAGGGGCGAGAAGCTGCGTCGACAGACGCCAACCAACATCGATCGACGGTGATTTGGAAGCCACGTCGATCGACGGGGATGCCGCGTCGATTGACGTGGACCTGCTGGCGCGGGAAATTGGCTGAATTCGAGTTTTTTCATATCTTTAGCCCTAGATTTGATTTGATACACCTCCACCTCTATATATATCTTTGTAAATTCGATTTTTCAGCATTCCCAATCATTCCTCATTCCAGATTTCAGATTTTAGAGATTCCAAGAGTTTTTAGGTTTATGTTTGAAGACATATTTTTGTGGGAAGACATTCCAATCCAAGTTTTTATGCAATTCAAGTTTTATCTATCTATGATGAATATTACTATGAATATGTGTAACTAATCTCTTCCTCAGATTCTAGGGTTTCGAATTATCAATGTATACATGTTTGATTAATTGAATTATTTTCCCTTTCCCTTTGTTGTTTGTGAAATCTGTGCTTATTCATAATCTTGATTTGCTGATCACATCTTAGGATTATCTAGTTGATTACTTGAGACGTAACTGTGATAGTTTTCAATGGAAAGAGATTTTCACAATATAATCTGATTTCTTGTCTTAACTGAAGGAGATTGATTGTTGGAATAAATCTGTAGATCTTTGGAGTTAGTTAATTTATCTTGAGACCTAGCGGAGATAGGTAATTAATTAATCTACTTTACGAATTGTCCAACAAAGAAATTCGTAATACTTTTCTGATGTTTCACTACGAAGAGGAATTATAATTGGGAATTAATCGATTCATTCATACATGTCATATTTGATAGGTAGATATCCCTGGAATCTGTGCTTCTCTTATTTGAATCCAAAAGCTTTTTAATTTCTTGTTTAATTTTCATTAGCAAGTAGTGCGATTTTCAAAACAACGAAAACTTTTTAATTGATTTTCCTGACCAGTATTTTGAGAACTTACGATTTAGTACTTAAGGTTTTTCGTTGTTTCATTTCCCTGGATCGATAACTTTAGGGTTTACAAATTTATTTGCCACTATTTCTATAATTAATCTGTAGAAATTACAGTGATCAAATTGGCGCCGTTGCCGGGGAGTGAACAGAAATAATCTTACTATTAAATTTGTGATTGAAATACTGATTTAGGCTGTAATTTTTGTACGTTTCTCTAAATTTTCGTATTTTCTGAAATTTTTCTCGCTTTTTCGTATTTCACGTCGATCGACGAAGTTGTTTTCCTTTCGTCGATCGACGCCTTATCTCGTCGATCGACACCTTATTCGTTTTAGAGGTTCAGTTTTCTTATTTTAGTTCGTTCCGTTTATTTTCAGTCTTACCTCACTACCTCCTTTGCTGTACAGGTAGTGCATGAGTACAAGAGCTAGAGGAAAGGACCTGCTTTATTACTACCCAGACATTGAAGCCACTTGCAGAAAGATCCGAAGGAATAAGCGTGCTCCGGAAAGCTCAAGTAATCACACGATGGAAGATAACGTACCACCGCCTCCACCAGTGCTAACTGCAGAGGAGTAGGTTGTGCTTCTCCAAGAAGTCCAAGCTATGAGGGCGCAAATCCAACAGTACAATCTGGAAAGAGACCTCGAGAGGAACAATCCGAATGGAAGGGATTTTCGCCATAACCCACTATTTGAGGACAATCCCGACAATGAAGAGGAAGACAACCAGGATCCGCCAGGGGAGTCTGACGATGAGGAAGAAGAGGAGGCCATGCAGAACCGGTATAAACCTCGGTTCAGGGAGACAGACTTCAGGATTGGCATCAATGCCAATAATTTTGAGCTGAAGACCGGATTGGTGCAGATGGTGCAACAAAATCAATTCGGAGGAAGGGCTACTGAGGATCCTTATGCACATCTGGATAAGTTCCTTATGCTCTGCAACACTGTCAAGATCGGAGGAGTTAGCAAGAGTGCCATCCGAATGCGTCTGTTCGCATTCTCTCTGAGGGATAAGGCACAATCATGGTTCACTGCACTGGACAAGGAAAGTATTAGCACATGGACTGAATGGAGGAATGAGTTCTTGGAAAAATTCTTTCCCCCGAATGTCATCAGGCAGAGAAGGAAGGAAATCATCAGATTCGCTCAAAGAACTGATGAGAGCTTCAGTGAGACATGGGAGCGATTCAAAGAGCTACTGAGATCTTGCCCCGGACATGGCTTCCCGCCAGGAGAACAGGCATAAGCATTCTACGAGGGACTCAATGAGAAGACCGTCAAGTTGGTGGACACCACAACGGAAGACACCATTATGACGAAAAGCGGAAAGAAGGCCATGGAATTCTTCCAAAAGATGGCCAACAACACTCAATGGTGGTCCTCAAGTCGAACTCGGCCTGTGATGGCAGTCGAGAAAGTGGTGGAGAAAGTTGCCGAACAACCTGATTTGGCAACCGAGCTAAAAAGCTAAGGGAAGATTTTGCTGCACTGAAGCAGGAGAAAATAGTTGTTGTAGTAGAGCCTGTGCAAGCTCCGTCTGAGGGGGATTGTTCCGCTGTAAATTTCATGCAAATGGGTGGTTACCAAAACAACTACCGTGGAGGATATCAGCAGCATAATCAGCAGCACAACCGGCCCTACACCTACAATCACGCAAGGAATCACCCTGGATTCTCCTACGCAAATCCTCAAGCTGCAGAGCAACCACCACCAGGATTTGCCGTCCAAGATGGTGAAGTGGCGGAGAAGAAGAAGCCAAATCTCGAGGAGATTTTGGATAAATTCATGGAAGGCTCCACCGATACGGTAGCCAAGCTAAAGCAAGAGATAGCTGGAGTAAAGGCCAAGGTGGACCGAGTCGAGAAACACGTACAGATCATAGAGACTCAGGTCATTCAGATTGCCAAAGCTCTCGAAGCCCAACACAAACCCGGGCAATCGCCTAGCATTACTCAAGCTAACCCCAAAGTTCAGAGTCAGATGAACCAAGTGAATGCCATCACTCTAAGAGGGGGAAAATCTTATGAAGGGCCGAAGCAAGCAAGGACTGATTCAAAGGAGGACGAAGATGTCGAGCAGGCCGAAGAATCTATCACAGATGCAGCCTCGTCGATCGATGGAGGATCGCCGTCGATCGACGCCAATCCAAAGGCCACGTCGATCGACGAGACCTCACGTCGATCGACGCCCACTCCTATCCAGCCACCTATGTATAAGCCTCCCTTGCCATATCCGCAGCGGTTTGCCAAATCAAAGATGAACGAGAAGTATGCATGCTTTCTTGAGAACATGAAGAAAGTAAACATCAACATCCCACTGATTGAGGCACTACGAGAGATACCGGGGTATTTGAAGTTTTTGAAGGATATGTCTCTCAGAAAAGACCCTTCGTGGAGCACGAGAGGGTCAACTTGTTCGAGGAATGCAGCGCGATTATTCAGAAGAAGATGCCGCTTAAGAGAGAAGACCCGTGATCCTTCACGATCCCCTGTGTCATTGGAGGAGAGACCTTTGGGAAGGTCCTTTGCGATTCCGGTGCATCCATCAACTTAATGCCGCTGTCAATCTTCAAGCGACTAGAGATAGGGAGCATTAAACCAACGACCATATCATTGCAGATGGCTGACAGATCGGTGTCCTACCCAAGAGGCATCGTAGAAGACGTACTTGTGACGGTGAAAGACTTCATCATTCCAGCAGACTTCATGGTGCTTGACATGGAAGAAGACCACAACATCCCGCTTATCTTGGGTAGATCTTTTTTGAAGACTGCTGGAGCATTGATTGACATTCGAGACGGAAAATTGACGTTCCGAGTTAATGACGAGTCGGTCACCTTCCCCATCTACAAAGTAGTGCAGAAGCGTAATGAAGGGAGCTACCAGGAAGAGTGCCACATGATCAATTGTTCAAATCCGGTGATTTCCTTTCCCTTTCCTTCTTTTAAAACTGATCCGGACTTTCTGGAGAACTGCTTACTACACTCTTTATTTTTGTCTTCAGATTTAGATAAGGCGAACGATGAGCTTTTGGATTTGGTGAAGGAGCTGGATGTACCCGAGGGAATGACACATGAAAAAGAGAACAAACGGGAGCGATTTCCAAGCAGACGCAGCCAGAAAAAGAAGGGAAAACGTGGAACTACCTCCACGTCGAACGATGCACACCATGCGTCGATCGACACAGCCTCCGGACACACGTCGATTGATGCGACACTCATGTCGATCGACGCACGAAAGAAGTCGAACACGGAGAGTTCATCGGCAGAAGCAGCGCGATGTAGAAAAGGGATTGCGGCAGTTTCACCCATGTCAACCAACGCAAATCGGGGAAAGCTGCAATCTAACTCTGATCCGCTCGTTCTGGAACTCAAGATGCTTCCGGCACACCTTAGGTATGGGAAGTTGGAAAAATTACTACGAGTTCTACGGAAGTACAAGTCCGCCATTGGGGGGACACTGAGAGACATCAAGGGGATCAGCCCCTCATTTTGCACACACAAGGTCCTTCTGGAAAAAGGCACCAAGAAATGGGGGATGCAAGTTATCAAGAACAAAGATGGAAAGGAGGTCGCGAAAGGACCTGCCTGGACCCAACCTCCCTGATGGTGATTGAAGACTCTGGGGGATAAAAAAGTTGATGTCTGAGATCAACTACCAGGTATCGTTCCCTCTTTTGTCTGATTTTCAAACTTATTCCACTCTTCGAGTTGGAAATAAGTTTGGGGGGATGTGGACAAGAGATGGAACGTCCTATCTTTTATTTATTCTGCTTTCTGTCTTTAAATTTTCGTACCTTTCTATTTTATGCTATTTTGTGGGGAAAATTTTTGAGTTTTGAGATAACCTGAATGAGATTGTGAGATTAGAATTGATTAAGGGTTGAGTATTGAATCGATTGAGATTCTGGTTAGATGCCTATGAATGTAGAATACCGTATGATATGACTGATTTGACACTTATACTTGCATGATGATTGAGCTGATTTGAAATTGACTGTGGAAGAAAATTTTTGAATACTTGTGTGAGAATTTGAGCCTTTATTTCGTTTGATGTGAGATTCACATGTGAGTTTTGATTTCTCTAGAACTTGCCTATTTTCTGTGTTGAGACTGCATAGTGTGCACAAGTTTAGGAAATGATATTAGGCCATCTTTGTTAACCCAATATCCTAAACAGTGTCCCTTCACAATAAAATTTTCCCTAGTTAGCCATTTTGAGCTTGTACAATTTTTCTTTCCTTGTCTATGAGATTAAGAAAAGTATTGTCTCACTCGTGTCTTGAGTTGTGGTATGTATGGGGATTGATTAGTGAATTGGTGATTGTTGGGATATGTATACTGAAAAGCATAATTGATCAAGCGTTTGTATACTGGCTTTCATTATGTTGATACATTAAACAAATCTCGCTATCTGATAATGTGAACATACGACGAACTATAATATCCTTTTATCTCGTAGATAGGGATGACCATATGGTGTGTTGTAAACCACAGAGGATCATATGGTTCGCTTGACCTAGCGAGATATAAAGAGTATCACAGCTGAGATGGTCCCTGGATAGGCTGTCGGTTTAAGCTGCGGCACATCGGTTCATAAGTGGGCTTGTCCTGGCCACTTGATGTGTCGGTACATTCTTATGTATTGATGGGATCAACAGTGGGATGCGCCGTTCTTATTGACATATGAACGAGCCAGATCCCAACATACTTTCTATGATCTTAAACCCTACTGAAGGATAAGGGGCACATATGAGTTGACTGCACTTTGATTTGCTAGGATGGCGAGTCTTACATGTACTCTCATATCTGCATCTTGGGTGTTGCTGATTTGTGTGGGGTCTGCTTAGTCTGGATGTATGGTAACATATCCGTTCCAGGATGGTGACATTCCCTGATGAGCTCACAAGGTTCTTTATGCTAAGTCCTGCAGGCTGAATGATTTATTCAAGCATAAGAGATAAAGGTTGAGTGGTATTATTCAGGAAAATATGATATTAATTAATTGTGGTTGATTGTCATATAAACCAAATTAATTAATGAATGTCTGAAACCTTAAATATGTGGATCAAGTTAGTTTGGTGCAACCCGTTCCTAATAACGTGGTAATAAAGGGGCGAGTCAGTATTGTTACCGTGGTGAAGGTTAAAACAATACTTTATTAATTAATTAATGTTCTGGGTTGGACATAAGAGAATTAATTAATAAAAGAGGGCCCACTTTATTATTTGCATCTGATCCCTGGTCTGGCCCACACACTGCTCAAGCCCATTAGGGTTAGGGTTTCATTAAACCCTAACACTATAAATAGCCAAACCCTAGATCAGTAAGAGGTGATACACATTCTCAGTATACAGAGAGAGAGGGCGGCGGCTAGGGCTGTTCAGGAAGGAGGGATTTTCTCTGATCGAATCCTCCGGCTGAATTAACTTGGTAGAATAATCCTCACCAGATTTCCAAGGAGCAAGGGATACAGATCAGAAGATCAGATCTGTAGGAACAAGAGAGAGGCCATCGATTTCTTCAAGTAGAAAGGAAGCCATCGTTTTGTTCATATTCCGCTTCAGATCTGAACGTTTTTCACCGTTATCATACTCCGATCTGTCCTGTAGATCAAATGGTAAAAAAGGTATAAACTCTAATCCATCTTGTACAATTAATTTTGTAGGAGCATGCATAGGCTTTGCATGGTTTATTTAATTGCATTTATTTTGATATCCTAAGAACGATCCTGCGAATTGAATAACAACTCATGTTGTTGATCGTAGACTCAAACCCTACAGTGATAAGATATATTAAATTAGTGGTGAAAAGATGTGTGAAAAAGAAGCTCAAAGAAATAATTAGAATTCTCATAAGCTCTCTGAAAAGAAAGGAATACAAAATTATCGAAAAGAGCATAAGAGATTCAAAATGAGCTATATAAAAATATATATATATTGTGAGTCTGTTGATGTATATGAGGAGATAAGGTGGATGATTATAGATAGTGGTTGGATATGTTGAGAGTCATGAACTCAATTGATTTAGTCACTTGGCCATATTTCCCTACCTTATCAGAAAAAGCCTACGTTACAACCTTTCGAAAGTCCTTTTTGATTCTAGACTTGTGTGCACGTTCTAGCAGTGGAGATATTAGAAAATTTGCGAGCCTATGGTAGAAATTTCTTCATACATGTTTTTGAGTGCTTTCATCTTTACCTTAAACACTTGAGAGTTGAGCGATACACTTCCTGTGAGTTCTTCCACGGTTTATGAATTTTCTGTCTCTTTCAAATTGCTTGTGGGTAGTGGATTCTTAGTTCTTGACTGTGATGAATCTTGTGAGGCATTGCACTTTAACCACATAATCTTTTGACTTGTTTCTTGCCTATTGATTGAGGACAATCAAACGTTCAAGTTTGGGGGATTTGATAAGCTCATTATTTCACTCACTTATCTATATTATATTTATACTATTTTATGTAGTTTTATTGAGTTTATATATATAATTTATGCTTGAATCAATATTAGGTTGTATTAGGCGTATTTTGGTATCTATGCAGGTTTTTAGGCCTAAACCCACGAGAAAACCATTCCGAAAGCAGTGATGTGTAAGAGTAGCAGTGTATAGTTCTTCCACAAGAGGAATTTGGGCTATTGGCGCATGACAATGGATGATGCTTTGAGTTAGCTCTCCAACGCAACTGGAATCGGGTCAATCGGAGTTCGGAAGAGGAAGTTATGGCCAAAACCGTGAGACCGCGTAGAAGGGGCGAGAAGCTGCGTCGACAGACGCCAACCAGCATCGATCGACGGCAATTTGGAAGCCACGTCGATCGACGGGGATGCCGCGTCGATCGACGTGGACCTGCTGGCGCGGGAAATTGGCTGAATTCGAGTTTTTTCATATCTTTAGCCCTAGATTTGATTTGATACACCTCCACCTCTATATATATCTTTGTAAATTCGATTTTTCAGCATTCCCAATCATTCCTCATTCCAGATTTCAGATTTTAGAGATTCCAAGAGTTTTTAGGTTTATGTTTGAAGACATATTTTTGTGGGAAGACATTCCAATCCAAGTTTTTATGCAATTCAGGTTTTATCTATCTATGATGAATATTACTATGAATATGTGTAACTAATCTCTTCCTCAGATTCTAGGGTTTCGAATTATCAATGTATACATGTTTGATTAATTGAATTATTTTCCCTTTCCCTTCGTAGTTTGTGAAATCTGTGCTTATTCATAATCTAGATTTGCTGATCACATCTTAGGATTATCTAGTTGATTACTTGAGACGTAACTGTGATAGTTTTCAATGGAAAGAGATTTTCACAATATAATTTGATTTCTTGTCGTAACTGAAGGAGATTGATTGTAGGAATAAATCTGTAGATCTTTGGAGTTAGTTAATTTATCTTGAGACCGAGCGGAGATAGGTAATTAATTAATCTACTTTACGAATTGTCCAACAAAGAAGTTTGTAATACTTTTCTGATGTTTCACTGCGAAGAGGAATTAAAATTGGGAATTAATCGATTCATTCATACATGTCATACTTGATAGGTAGATATCCCTGGAATCTGTGCTTCTCTTATTTGAATCCAAAAGCTTTTTAATTTCCTGTTTAATTTTCATTAGCAAGTATTGCGATTTTCAAAACAACCAAAACTTTTTAATTGATTTAGACCAGTATTTTGAGAACTTACGATTTCGTACTTAATGTTTTTCGTTGTTTCATTCCCCTGGATCGATAACTTTAGGGTTTACAAATTTATTTGCCACTATTTCTATAATTAATCTGTAGAAATTACAGTGATCAGAGCTCAATAACATTCATCGTGCCAAAGTCCTGCAAGCTGATTAATTTCATGCACGAGTGATAAGGTTTGAGTGGTACTACTCAGGAATTATAAGATATTAATAAATTGTAGTTAGAGCTTGTCAGAGGCTCTGATTAATTAATGGATGTCCGGTAACCTTAAATATGAGGATTCTCAATTAATGCAACCCGTTCTCATAACGTGGTATTAAACGGGTAGGTCAGTATTAATTCTGTGGTGAAAAAGAATTAATATTAATTAATTAATTGTGTCCTGGGTTGTGGACATGGGAATTAATTAATTTATAGGCCCACTTTATTATTTGCATTAGGTCCCAGGTCTGGCCCAATAAGTGTGCTAAATTGAGCCCAGGAGCCCACAAGGGATTTATAACCCTAGGTCTATAAATAGACCTCTCACTCTCTGAAACCCTAGCCATTTTTTCATAAGATTCAAATCAGTTGAAACCCTAAGGAGAGAGAGAGAGGGGCGCCGATCCTGAAAGAGAGAGGGAGGAGAATTTTTATTCTGGTCCTGCTCAAGTCACAGATCTACGGAGTCCTCACCAGTAGTAGATCTGACCAGCACCGGGACACAGCCCTGAAGATCTGATCTGGAAAACAGAAATCCTATTTCTTTCTTTTCTTTATTTTCGATTTTATTTTTAAGAAATTAGGGTTCTAAATTCTGATTCTGCAGATAAAATCGAATTGCGTGGTTGAATTGGAATTTGGAATTCAAACGCAAAAGATCGGATCAGACTCGACGGAATAACGGTAATTCCTCAATCCACGATATGTATTAAATTCATAGGAGCATTCTAGGGTTTTTTGAATTTTGAATTATGAGCAATATCCATAGATCGATCCGGTTCAGTTTGGTTTTGGTGATTCGGTTCACGGAAAAACCCTACAGGAGTAATATAAAATAATTTTCTAAAAAATGTTTAAAAACACAAAAACAAGCAATGGAGATTAAGTGGAAATTAAACACTCTACTCAATTTCTAAATTTATTAATTTTAGTAAATGTTTTGAGGTATGTCTTTTGCCGGTGATTCTAGTCAAGGTTCAAAATCTTCGAAATCTAGTAAAGGGAAGGTGCACCTCAATAGGTTGTTCATACGAAGGACAAAGGGCGATAAAACCAATGTAAAAGTGAATGATTTAGGGCAGCCCATTGGTCTAGAAGCTTCAGAATTACAGAGTTACATATGGGTACTTGCTAGACAGAATATTAGAGTTTCTTATAATGAATGGAGAGACGTGCCTAGTGAGGATAAGTAGAAGATTTGAGAATCTAACATTGTAAGTAATGTTTTCGATGTAAGTGTTTCTTTATAGTTATAGTAAAATCTAACTATTATTTTTATTTTGTTATCCTTTTATAGTTAGTGTTCAATTTGGATCCGGACTGGAAGAAAAATTGTTTAAGTTCAGCAAATAATAAATGGCGTTAATGGAAATCAAACCTATATAAAAAATATATTTTTGGAAAAGAAGATCAACCTGAGCTGTTATATAATCCACCACCAAGCGAGGGTATAAAACTGGGCGATTGGAAATATTTTGTTATTACTCGCAATTCTGAGCCGGCTAAGGTAAGGTATATCTTTGTTAATTTTTTTGAATAAGATATTTTTTAATAATCAATATCGTTACAGAAAAAGAGTCGAGAACTAGCGGATCTGAGAGATAAAAATATATATCCCCATCGCATATCACGCAAAGGATATGCTGGACTAGATCTCTTGTGGATGCAAGCACGAGCTAATAAAAAGAGAGAGTTCGAAGGTGAACTGATGACTGAGACTGTTGCAAAAATTGTAAGTATCAATAAAAAATTTGAATAAATATCTTTGTTTTTACATAATTAACCATTGTGGCTTTATAGGATGAATATATACTATAGAAGGCTGAGGGCACCTTTTCGAGCAGTCATCACACAGAAGACATATTATCTCAAGCACTAGGCAAGCCCGAAAGTTCAGGACATATTAAGGGTGTGGGACGTTATGTCACCCCCTCTAGTTATCGCAACATCCGTTCTGAATCTGCAAATGACCATGAGCTCGTAATAATAAAACAAGAGATGACAATGATGAAAGAACAAATGAAAATGATGATGCAGATGATACAAAAAGGTTCAACTATTGATGAAAAATGTAGTGGTTCGGTGCATAATGGGTTGTAGAAGTTTTAGGCAACGATGAAGCAGAAGCTATTCCAAAAAAGGTATATATATATATATATATATATATATATATATATATATATATAATAGTTAAGTATTATATATACTTATAGATGCATATTAATTTTTCAAATATTAATTATTTTGCAAGGAAAAGGTACAGAAATGAGCAGCACCAGTGGAGTTGAATGCTAAAGACATACCTATTTCTTTGAGGTTGTTCTATATGGTTGCTACACATATTCTCGGTTCTGACCGCAGTATTCAGATACCTATCCACAGGGATGTCTTTGGTAAAGCAGAAAAAATTGTTTATATTTTCCTTGATGAGATCAAGCATTACTGTGAGTTGGAGCCTATCGGAGCATCATCCGTATCTGCTTATATATTGTAAGTTTATTTTATCTATTTATGATTTATTTTACCGTTATATATAATATTTTTTACAAAACTAATTTGATGCATATGTGAACTTCCAGACACTTTTATAATATTAGTGTGCATATCGAGATTACACATAATATTAGAATTTTGGATCCCTTTTTTGTCGCATTCAACAAAAGGAATGATAATTTGGAAGAAAAGTCCAAAATTGTAGCCCAAAGACTATTTGAAATATAAAAAAATCAGCTTCTTTTTGTGCCATGCAACGTCGGGTACGTTCTTGCTTTAATTGCTTAATAATTTTATGAATATTATAGTTGGTGAGAACTAATTCACAATTTTTTTTACTTTAAAACTAGCTTTCATTGGATCCTATTAGTCGTTGACGCACATGACGAGAAGGCGTATGTGATGGATCCTGTGCAAAATGAACTTCATTTTGCTGATTGGAAAAAAATTATGGACAAGTAAGTTATAAATTAAATTAATTAAAGAAGTAGATAAATATATTTTTATTGACTTTTTAATTTGAATATAATGTCAGGGCTATGAAAATATTCAATACTTCAATAGGAAAAAGAGTCTCACGCATTTCTTGGAAGGTTGTTAAGGTATGTGTGTCTCACTTTATAATTTCAAAGTTAAAGCATTACCTGTCTATTAAACTATAAGATGATACAGTGTCCACAGCAACCTGATGCTCAACAATGTGGCTATTATGTCAGCCGATATATGAAGGGCATCATTGATGGTATTCATGATTCTCTTCCTTTGACAGATATGGTAATTTAAAAATATCAATTTATTACTGAATTTTGATTTTAGTTCTAACTCATTAGCTTATTAATTAATTGCAACTATTTTTAATAGTTTAATGCAAAAATGTATAACACACGTGAAATCAATGAAGTTCATACAAAATGGTGTGAAATTGTTCAAACTAATTTGAGAGCAGGTATGTTGGTCTGGTTGATTACTCAGATATGGCAATATGAATAATGACTTATCTTTGAAATTGATAATTAAAGTATTTAATTCCCTTGTGTTCATATTGATTTCATGTATATATAGTTGTATTGTATTTGTATGATATTTCAAACTTGTATTTGGTCAGCTTGATTAATCAAATGAGGTATGAGGGTTGTGTTATTGTTATTTTGTGACAATGTTGTTTGTTGATTTTTTGGTTTAATCATTTTAAGATGTTATTATGCTTTTCGATTGTCATTAAGATATTTGAATTATATAAATGTGGTTTGTTGATTTTTGGGTGGAACCATTTTAAGTTGTTATGCTGCCCGATTTTTTTTAATGACATATATCTACTTATGTGACTGCGAATTAGTAATGGTTCTTGATTTCATCTTTGTGGATTGTGGTTGTCGTGTTCTTATTGGTTTAGGATTCCAATTTCAATGTGTTGTGCTATTATTAATGACTTCTTAATTTCATGCAGTCCCTTTTCATAATGTTTGACTAGCAAGCTTTGGACCACAGATCAGTTTGAGGCATATCTGAAGAAGATTTATGATGTACTTAGATTACTTTATATAGTTGTAGTTAGTTTTAACCCTACATAATTTCAAAACATATGTAATTTTGAGAATTATTAAAATGTCATTTTCTATTGTTTTTTTTATCATTTTTTACATTATATAAATTATTTTATCGTTTTTTACAGGATTTTCAAAATTAAACAAAAAAAAACAATAAAAACAAAAAAAATGATGCGGAATAGACGATGCGGATGTTCGCGTCGTCTATTGGCACATAGACGATGCGGACATCCGCGTTGTCTATTGACACATAGACAACGTGGATGTCCGCGTTGTCTATATGTAATTAGACAACGCGGTTGTCAATAGACAACGTGGATGTCCGCGTTGTCTATATGTAATTAGACAACGCGGTTGTCCACGTCGTCTATTGACACATAGACGATGTGGACATCCGCGTTGTGTATTGACATATAGAAAATGCGGATGTTCGCGTCGTCTATTTGTCAATAGACAATGCGGACAACCGCATTGTCTATTAGCGTCCAGCAATAGACTAGACATAAAAGACCACGCAGAAATTTTAAATAGACTACGCAATTTCTGCGTTGTCTATTAGCTTTTTTGTTGTAGTGTATGGGTCTGAGGCGAAGACACAAGTCGAAGTAATTCAAGTCAGTCCTCGAGTTGAATTTTTTGACGAGCAAGCAAACAATGGGAAGTTGATCGAGTTGTTAGAAATAATCAATGATAAAAGAATCACAACAGCTGGAATAATGGAGCAGAGGCAAAGAGTAGTGAATATATATTACAATAAATCAATTCGATCAAGGAACCTATGAGTAGGTGATTGGGTTCTGAGGCAAGTGTTTCAAAACATTCAGGAGATCAATGTCGGGAAGCTAGGCTCAACATGGGAAGTGCCTTATACTGTATTGGAGGACATGAAAAAAAGGTGCATATGAACTCACTACTTGATGGAGCCCAAGTAGCAGCAGTGAGAGAAGATCCAATCTACATTCCAAGTGGGCCGATGACTAGAGCTTGAGCAAGGACATTGAGAGCTGGATTGAATATGTTGATTAAAGATCTTTGGGCTGCAAGTATTTCCAAGAAATCGGTGTTGGTTGAAGAATAAAATGAAGGCCCAAAAATTATTAATTTAATTATGTGTAGTGATTGATCTTAGTTTAATTCTATTCGGTTATTTTGGGCCCATATGTTAGGCCTTATTTAATTAGTATTTTGAAAATTTCATTATTAAATTCTACTTATTAATCCCTTAGTAGATTAGGATTTGAGTTGCTTATATATAGGCCTTGTTATAGAACAAATTATTCAGTTTAAATAAAATTTGTGAGGTTTTCTCCTTATATTCTGATGGCTCAAAATTCTATGGTTCATCCATAGAATTCAATTTGAATTATCAATCGGACTTTCGCATCCATTTTTGGTGTCTTCGATTATATCCTATGTTGTTGGATCAATTCGTTTCTTGGGTCGTAGTAGATTTCAATCTAGATTACGATACTAGAATGCTTTCGAATCCAAAGGTGTTGAATCTTTTCTTGTATCAATTATATCATTTTGTCGTGTGTTTATCTTTCCATCGAGTTCCTGGTCTGCGATCTTAACCTTTCCAGCTAGAATCGTATCACTACCCCTAGAGGAAAAACTATACTGAATGCTTGGAACATTAAGTATTTGAGGAAATTTTATTTTTAGATGTCTTTAATTATGCATTCGATAGTGGTCCGAGCGACCTATGTATTACAAATTGTAATCCTTAAAAGAACGACTTCGGTATTTATTTTTACTCAAGTTATACCTAGGTTTAAATAGTGATATGAAGTGACGAAGAAAATGAAAGGATAGCGTTCAATTAAAGCAATGGTAATGGATTGAAAAACCAAATATTAGAAATTACAAAAAACCATAATAGCATTTAAAAGTCAAAACAAATTACAAATAGTTAAAACGAGGGCACCTTGAAAATCAAGACAGGAGGAGACTGATATGTGCGTAAAATGACCTATATTTCGATGTGTGAGCGTGCATGTTTGTGGCCATTTTACTCCCATATCATATGCATTTTGCTTGTTTTGGTTGTGTTTTCGTGTTTTGTGTGTTTCAGATAATGTAGGTTAGGTTTTGAGCATAAAGCAGCATTTTTGGCATAGTTTTGGAGGATTTTCGCCTGAGCTGGGAGCCAAAGGGAAGCAGGTTCGACCGAGCAGAGATGGTTGGAGTTCAGAGAGCAGGCTCAGTTGTGCTGAGCCTGGCTCGACCGAGCCAAGTCGGACAGAGAGCTCGCTCGGTCGGCCCTGAACCGCTCGGCCGAGCCATATCGTTCAGAGGGCAGGCTTGGCCGAGCCAGTGCGGGTCTTTTTGGGGTTTTTTCTATTTTCAAGTTGTCCCGGGCAATCCGAGGCTCTGTTTACTCGTCTATAAAAAGGGGAATCTCAAGTTTTTAGAGAACTTTTGCCAAAATTTTATTAGATCAAGTTAGAATTTCTCCCAAATTCCATCTTCCATCCTCATTCCATCCAAATTCAAGTGGATCAATAGCAAGATCTACAAAAAATTGGTGAAGATTAGAGAGAATCAAGGGTAGATCATGTGCAAGGACAACAATTGGGGAAGAATTTAATTCACCTTTCAAGTTTTTAATGGATTGTCTTGCATTTTCTCTTGTTTTGAACAAATTGAAAGGTTTGGAGAACTAAATTTCTTGTGAGTGTTGTTTGGATTGATAATGTGTGAAATTGAGATTGAATGTTGAATGTTTACCTTCCTAGATCTCATCCCCAACCACTTAGGTGTAGGTAATAGCTAACATAGGTGGTTTTTGACGGTGAACACTGCAGACAACACGCGGTTAGAATCGTCATGCATAGTGTGAATTCATATGATTCTTAATCCAATCCATGTGCGAAAATTGGTCGTAGGGCCAAAATCTACGTTATAGAAGGAGTGGACTAGAAAACGATAACATGATTGTTTGAGATTGCTAGGGTCATATACGGTTAACTCGTCGTGACAAGGGGTTAGCTACCTTAGAGTGGATTGCTCAATCTCATAGGAATTAAATTAAGTTTACATCAAGATTTGATCTAAATTGAACACATTGGATATCCACACAACACATACTCTTATCTCTTTGATTGAACTTGCTACTTTGTCTACCTAGTTTGGGAAGTTTTGATTGGTTGATTTACAAGTTTCTATTCAATCATGATTGGTATTGTGTCTTACTTCATTTATGCTTTAGCTTAGTTTATGTTTCTGCCTAGTTAATAGAACAACTCAATGACTTAATTTTTGCCTAACTATAAAATTCCATACGAGTAAAGAGTAATTTATAGGGCGAAGTTGAAAAGAACCTTGGATTGATAATTTTAACTTGACAAGTGTTCTTACACAACATCAGAGACTTTGTCGAGCTGCCTTAGAGATGCTCATTCTCTACGGGTCTTTGCCCGACTCCTTCAGATCTTAGTGATTCTTCGTGCGCTACTCATCCTCATGATCAGATATTCCAGAATTATTATCCTCAGACTCATCTGGTTCAAGAAACTAAGGTCTACATCAGGTTCTTGGTAAGGATGGCCACCCAGGCCTTGCTCATCGTGAGCTCGATGAGATCATCAAGATATAGGCCGGACGAGGAGAGTTTTCATTAACTCGTGAAGTTTAGCCCCTAAGCTTCAGTCTGAGCTTGCTAAAGAGCCATTCCAGTAGCTTGAGCCTTAGTGCGCGCCACCACTAACTCTTGCTCCTTGTTTGCTAGCTGCACAACCGAGGAGTCAGAGAACTACTTCTCGAACCACATCTCATTGATCGCAGACTGCTTCTCCCGTGTGAGCTGCTCAACCAATTGCTTTGTAGAGTTGAGCTCGGTGGTTGCGACTGACATGGCCACGATAATAAAACCCCTTTCCTACTCGAGGCTTTCGATATAGCCAGATGATCCCTCTTCTCTTCAAAAAGTACCCTTAAAATACTGTAGAAATCATCCCTCATCCCTTCAAGGCTCTATAACTAAATAATCAAGTTATTAACCCGAAACAAGGATTGAAGAATTGAAAGAAAAGTGCATAGGCATAGTTTCAGATTTGCGAGTGCTTGATCCATGAACCGCTGGAGGGCACTAGTTGCGATTGATCATGGAGGATGTTGCTAAGAGACTTTCTAGAACATCATAAAGTGACCACCTGGTTCAAGAGGGTACCCTCGAGGACGTCCTTCAAGCCTGGCTAGATCCCACCGGTTGGTCGCACAATCCAAATCTCATCATCACTTTTGGCGATAAGGTCGAGAATGTCTTGATCCTTGGGTCTCTCGATCCTTTGACTCTTTATTGACTTGCTGGAGGACCAGTTCATCCTCAACATCACAAGCCTCAAACTTAAAAGGACAAGTGGGCCTTGAGTTCATACAAGTACCCTCGCTGGTATTCTTATTCTTTTTCAATCCCTTTATCTTACTCCCAGCCTTTTGGTAAATCAATTGAATTAATTCTTCGGGAGTCATAGTGGCCAAGTCATGGATCCCTCTGATATCAGCCAATTGAGTCATGGTAAGATGAACGATATCCTGAATGGGATATGAGTAAGCATTGACAATTTTTACTTGCTCTTCTTTTATAAGTCCTGGGCGGGGATTTCCTGTATTAATGATAAGTTAGTGAGAACAACAAACAAAAGATGAACATTAAAAATTTACTTGTGATGACTAAAAGAAATCATAACAGCACGGGTTGCTCTTCCGGAATATCAACAAAGAAGAACTCATTAACCCAATAGGCACTATTCAAAGAGAAGCCCTTAACTATAAATGTTCAGGATTGCTGGAATGTTTGAAGGAAAAATAATAGCTCTCCTTTGACTAGTTGTAGAGGTTGTATAACTCAAACAACTTCTTAATCAAAGGCTCACCAAGTTCAAGGTCATGGAATATCAGCAGGGTACCCATCATGTGCCTCCAAGCCATTGGAGTGTGTTGGATCGGATCAATCTTATAGAAATTCAAGACTGATACAAAAAAATGGGTGCAAGGGTAACATAACCCCATACTTGAACAGACAAGCAGAGAATGCCATATAGCCTAAAGTGGGATGGTGTAGATGTTGATTAGCGTGCAGTACGATGGGGTTTAATAAAAAAAGGTTAAATCAACATAAGTGAGTGCACTATAGAGATTGAAATATAATCTAGTTTGGGTATTTATTAAAACACATTGAAAGTTTTGATCATAACCCTCCGGGAACACCCGCGGAGGGAAATCATCAATATTGGTGGAGGAAGAAAATGCGTATGACTAAGGGAGTAAGAGGTTCGAGGGCTTTCTCCATTAGCCTATAAGAAAAATTAAATACCGAGAAATAAAACAAATGAACAGAACTCACCTAGCGGAAAGACGGAGCAACTGAAACAAGATATTGATTGAAAGATCGATGCGGTGACAGATATCCGTTCGGGAAGAATTTCTCTAGAAAAAGGGTTGAACAAGAGCGGTAGAAAGAATTGAATGAATGAAAAGGGTTGAGTATTTATATGGTAAGGACTGATAATTATGAAGCTCCTTAAAGAAGGTCCAATCACTATCTGACATGTGTCGCTACATTTAATGCATGAAAATTTAAATTGCCCGCTTAAGAATTTGTACCGACTTAAGAAACCTATTAAAATCACAGATGATTACATGAATGAATGATTTTACTCACATGCTTCGAGCACACCAAACAAATACTTCATACACAGGGTCTTCCCTTGAACCAAACCTCATATCACTAGGGCACTCTGGGATCTCGAATTCTTGCGGCATGTGCCTAGCTTCGAGTGACTTGGTCAAGAGAGTCATCTTCGTAAGGACCCAACTTTAAACTGTATGACCACTCGAATTGATCTTGGAACAGTGAAACTCACTCCTACCAGATCAATCAGAATGTAGATCCATCCAATTCTTTCATACTTGCCTATACGCTATACAATATTAGCTCGCATATCGGTAGATTCAGGATCGCCACCTGCAATATCCATTTTTGATTACTCCTACAACAATATTGCTTGGAGACCCACCTCATTAAGCAAACCCTTTGCTTTGAGGTGTTTCCTTCGACTGATATTGGAAAGGGTGGCAATCGCTCCTTTCTCTTTCACGTCGGGGAGTTAGTTTGAGATATGTGAAGAAATCCTCCATGCTGGCTCTCGGGGGTGATACGATGGAGGAGCATAGCGAGTCCCCTCTACTGCCTCCTCAAACTCATGTAAAAGTTCGATCATTGGAAAACGTGAAATTCTTCATGCCAACCAGCAGAACACTCAACTTCATCGAAATGAATGTGATTTCGATAAAGATGGGGAGCTATTTTTGAGCCCCAAAATGTCTCACTCATTTTAGGGCCCATTTACAAATGAACAAGACCTAAGAAATAGACCGAAGTGCAATGCTTTAATCCCTATTAACCCAAACTGGCAACTAAGTTGTAAGTCTAAGAAAGACGATCGAACCACCTGATAATCAAATGATCAAACTGCATCATTCTTGATGTTTACAAGACATTCCATAAAGTCAAAGCGCGTTCTTTTAGAAAGTTTAACTTGGAAGGAAGTAACCACTCGAATTACACAAATCGAAAGTAATTTGTGGAGCTGAACAGGGGAGGATTTATTTAATGAATGGGAGGATTTGAACATATCCCGCCATATTTGAACATGCATTTCATAAATGATTGGGGTCTCCTCCATATAAATACTTCCATCTTCATTTTAAAGAGGGATCTTGTTGATAGAATAGAAAAACACAGAATAAGAAAATTTTATTGTTTTCTCTCTTTCTCAACTATTATTCTTTATTTTATGTTTTCTCTCGAATTTCACTCATCAACACCGATGATGATTTCTTAATTAATAGTCACAGTTTGATTGCATGAAATAAATCACATAAGCATGCTTATAATAGTAAATAATAAAGCAATAAACGAGCTTCATATTATCTACAACATGCTTGGATGAAACACAATTAATAAGCAATATCATAGCATATGAGAACAGATAATAAACAAATAAAAAAGTCCTCGTGGCCCACTATGATGCAATACAAAATTAAAAACGATACACTATTAAAAGTTGGGATTTAATTTTACAGATCTTCAAACTAGGCCTCCACTGCAAGTTTGAAAATAGTAACGATCAGAGATAAGTGAGATGGTCTAGATGTCAAGATCATAAACGACAAGACATGCAAGGTTCCTCAGTTATGGTAAGAGATAATTGATAGGGTCTCAATGTTGAGAACTTAAAAGGAAAGACATACAAGGTTCTTCGGTTATGATTAGAGATAACTAAGAGGGTCTAGATGTCGAGATCTTAAAAAAAAGGCACAGAATACTTAAGATGGAAAAATCAACTAAGAGGATAAAAATGACATTATGATGCAAAAGTCGGATGATCTAAAGTAGAGGGAATATCATTAGTTGATAAAGATATTTCACTAGTTCTCCAGGTTTTGATGGTAGTAAGAATCTATCAAAATTATTATTATAACTATTCATTGCTCTTTCATAACTATCAACAGTTATGACATGAGAATTAGATACTTATATTACATCAAACAGTCTAGGATAAAAGTTACTATAAGTTTGAAGTTCAACAAAACATTAAGTTATAAAAGTTACAAGACAAGTTTAAGCCAAAATAAGAGATAAGCATATGAAGATGGTTATCTCATGATCAATCTCTGCTACTTATTAATATAATCTCACATTTCCACTTTAACATCCTCCTTCCAATCTCAACCTGCATGTTTAGAAATAACATAGAAGGACTGAGTACACTGCGCACTCAGTGAATATGTTGCCCCAAAATAATACAAATATAAAAGCTATGTCATCATGTAAGACACAAGACTTTATCTGAAGCAGTTCTGTTTACCAACGAAATTTTACTCTCGTGCATGTAATTCCTCACTAGTGCTTACTATCTATTTTAAAATTGTGATAATGCATTTCATAACATATCAAAGAGTTGGAAACTTAATATTGCGGCTTGGGAGTCGAACATCTGGCTCGAAATCAACAGGGAATGGTTCAAGACTTATCTTACTTCATGTACAATTTAACATTATCAATTATCTAGACAACTACGTCAGGCTCAGAGGAACATATGTAACAACCATAGAAATTAGTTTAGCATAGACATTTACGTTTAGAGAACAAAATCATTTTCATACCTTTTAAAATACTTAAATAAAGATTTGATGCATTTGAAATTAATATAGAATGTCCACCTCTAGTAGGGTGTTGGTGTGGGTTAACAAAAGTCTATGCTTGCCCTAGTGAATTTCCTTCAAATAGGAATAATACAAATAAATCACAAAAATGGGTGGATCAACCTAATCTAGTTTACTTCAACATCGTGCAAAACAAATTTGTGGCTCAAGAATTAACTTATCATATATATATATATATATATGTATATATATATATATGTATATATATATATATGGTCATGATCTAGTGAGAAAGACCTTTACCATGAGAAATAAGGATAAATCCTCGCCATAGATTTCTCTTAATGTACAGTCAAGATCTTCATAGAATTATCGGTCATTATATCCCAAACAACTTGCATTATAGGGTAATTTCATCATTTGGCGTATGCTTAAAATTCCGTCCTGCACTATAACAACAGTTTACTTTTATTATCATACTAAAATACATTCATTATAGTGTAGTATCATCTTCATCATCATTTTATTCGTCTTCATTTCTTCGAAGTTATCTAGAATTATAGTACATTAATATCTTCATTATAAGACAATATTTAATCATTTTATTCGTCTTCAATTGATCAAAGTTAACATGTATTTTAGAAAGAATTACATGCGTTATAGTATATCAATATATTAATTATAGGTTAATGCGTAGTAATTTATTCGCTTTCATTTTTTTCAAAGCTATCTTGCATTTTAGAGTAATATACATGTGTTATATTATATCAATCTATTCATTATATACTATTTTAATGAATTTTTCATGAAATACTTCATTCTTATCTGATTTGTGCATAAGATTAATAATTTTCATTAATTACATAATTTATTCCCACTAAACATATGCAATAGAGATTTAGTTTAAAAATAATAAAATCTTATTTAATTTAATAAATGCTACATTAAAAAATGATTTAAATTAAGAGAGTATTGATTATTTATAATATTAAGAGAAAGAAAAATAAAACTATATGCACTAAAATTTGATATCTATATCATAATATATATGGGAAATATCTAAATTAATATTGAAAATTATAAATAAGAAAAATTCTTTAATTTCAAGATTGAAACATATTTATTTTTAATTATCTCAAAGATTCTTTTCATATAAATTCGAACGAAGACATGTTATGTTAGAACCTGGGAAACTGGTTTACCCTTTATTTGATGTTTTGTTGTGTCAAAACTAGCTTTAAGTTTCTAGTAAGTTTCTACATGTAATTTTTGTATAGGATAAATCGAGTTGTAATAGAAACTAGAAATTGGAAGCTGAAGATCAAGAAGACAAAAACTTAGCTTCTGAAAAGGGAATTTGTTATAAGCTAAACCTCGAGATGATGAAGTCAAGTTTCAGAACATAAAAATGAAGAAACTAAGAAACTAGAAATTAGAAATATAGTAAACTGCAAAAGAAAGTTAGAGCAGAGCAGGCTGCTGCATCAGAAAGAATGGTGATGATTGGACGAAATGCTCCTTGTCTCTAATAGATACTTTTATGTCTCTAATAGATATAATATTCAAATAGTCGACAATCTGCCTATGAATAGCGGACCACTCGACAATAATCACCACCAAAAACTAACGCAAAAATCAAGTAGAAACTCTGTCAAAGTAAAAGTTTAAAACACTTTCAATATTACGTGTGTCTCTCGAGAACACGAAGCTTAGATTTTAAGCTCAAGCTCATCATTTGGTGTGCATTTCTTTTCAGGTAATAAACATAACAGTTAGTTTTCCTTTTGGAATTCTAATTATCATGGGCACTGCCAACCACCGAAGTTCTAGGAAGAACAACAAACATCCACTCCAATTTTGAAGGTGGCGAGGTGCGTCCTCACTTCAGACTAAAGAAGGAAGCAAACGACCAAGTCTTCTAGGCGAGTGCACTAGCAGGCTGAAGGACATTAGCATCTAACGGGCTAGTTATAGATCGTGAGAAGTCTTATAATCTGTTACTTAGTGAATTCCCGAATTAAGTTCCAAAGAGTGGATGTAAGACTTAAGGATCCGAAGCACTATAAATATCCTCAGTCATTTACTATTTTATTTATGTTTTTGTAACTTAATTTAAGTCTTCAAACTTATTTGAAACCTTCAATACTAAGTATTGAAGAATATGTCTGTGAACTGAAATTTAAAACTATTAGAGTTTAAGTTTAGCATAATAAAGTTTTCGACAATTAAAAATTGAAAACTCAGTTTCAATTTTCAGAAGTGGAAACATATTAATACTTCCACTGCATATAAAACTATTATGATCTTGGAACCAATAAGTGGTATCAGTGCTGGTCAGTCCTTACAGGATAATCGTGTTGAGTTGCTTAGGACCACATCCATTCCTTGCACTTTATCTTTCTGTGATTTAGGTTAGGTGCATTCAAGATGATGAATATCACAAAGCCTCCCAAGTACTCTGCTGAAAAGTACATGTGGAAGAAGAGGTAGATTATCATGCTACAAAATATTCACCTAGAAATGGCTGAGGTGATAACAATTGGACCACTAAATAACACTAAGGTGGAGTCTAGATTGGACGAACAAATGGCCATTAAATTGTGGAAAATCTCTACGATAAGTGGACAACTGAAGATAAAGCTCGTGCTGACCTTGACACGATGGCCCACTAGTTGATCTTGGCATCCTTACTAGAAGTCTAGTTCAAGAAGCTCTGGAATACGATAATGACAAACAAGTGTGGGATTCCTTGGCACTCTATTCCACGAAACAAACTAAATGAAGTGCAAAAAAAAGAAAATATGTGTGGATAAGTATGAATCCTTCCGAATGCTTCTCGGTGAAGATATTAAATCTATGGAAGCTCGATTCAATGCAATAGTCAGCGAACTTAAGAACTCGGGGAGAGAATACACAGTAGCTGATCTCAATGCTAAAATTTGTAGGAATTGAGTCTATAATAGGCGATGTGAATCACAATTTATTTCTTAACCCCATATTCGATTAATGGATTATCAAAATAATTTCGTTGACAAACAGCAAATGCCTTTTGCATGCTCCTATTTAATTTTATGAGTAGATTCAAGGAATATCTCATCTCCCACGGATTGAATAACAACGGTAGATTGTTGATGGTGTTCATACAGATCTGATCTTCTGATCTATTCACTTGCTTGATCTGGAAATCTGGTAAGGATACGCTACCAAATTGAAACAACACTAGAAGAAATTGAATTTATCCTTTCTCTCTCTACTGAAGTTGGCTGCCCACTCTCTCACTCTCTCTAAGATTTAGCTTTGTGAAACTGTAAAACTTCATAACTTATGTGAGAAGTGAGAGAATTGATCTATTTATAGATCTGGAGAATGGTTAATAAACCCTAATGGGCTCTGAGCATTATTGGGCCAGACCATGGATCAAATGCAAATAATAAAGTCTGCCTCCTATTAATAAATTCCATCTTCAATCGAGAACATAATTAATTAATAAACATTAATTCATGCTACTAGAGAAGTAATGCTGACCTACCCCTTTATCACCACATTATTAGGATCGGGTTGCATGGACTTGGTTAATCCTCATATTTAAGGTTTCAAACATTCATTAATTAATTCAGCCTATGACACTTAGCTATAATTAATTAATCTCTTATTATTCCTGAGTAGTACCACTCGACCCTTAGCCTTATCATGAACATCGTGAGCTTCCCATGGAATGTCACCATCGCGAAATGGATATGGTTATCTAAATTCAGCATGACAAAACCCCACACAAACTGTCATAACCCAAGATGCAAATATATGAGTACATGTAAGACTCTCCACCATAGCAATCAAAGTGACAATCAACCCATGTGTGCCCCTCAGCTTTCAATAGACTTTAGATTCGACCAAGTTACCGAGATCTTTACTCATTCATATGTAAAGTAGAATGGTTCATCTAACTGTTGATCCTATCAATACATTGAGATGTACCGGTCATACAAAGAAGTTAAGATAAACCACTTATGGACTTGGGTACCGCAACCTAAACCGACCGCCAAACTAGAAACTATCCCAGCTGTGATAACTTTTTATATCTTTCTAGGTCGAACGATCTATACGAACTTCTGTGATCTATTACACACTGTATGATCTCCCTATTGATGAGATAACTTGATTTTTTGTTTGCATCATATGATTCTTAATTCAGACAAGAGTTGTTTATTGCAAGTCATTAATGATTATCAGTATATCAAACATAATTTTTCCCAATATACCAATCATAATGCTTTCATGTATACAATGCCAACAATCTCCCACTTATACTCAAAGCATTATACCATTACTTTCCAGAGTATAACATGTTTTGATTTTGATCTAGCCATTACATTTGGTAACCAGGTGGCCGACTTCTACCTCAGCCCTAGCCTGCGAAAATGACCCGCATAAGCCTTCTAAGGTAAGCCCTTTGTAAATAAATCTTCTAGATTATCCATACTTTTTATCTTATCTATCTGCACATCGCCCCTCGCTACGATTTCTCGTATGATGTGGTACTTTCTCTCTATGTGTTTTGATGCCTTGTAAGTTCTTGTTGCTTTAGAGTTTGCCATTGCACCAGCTTTATCACAATATACCGTGATAGTCGTGGGCAAACTCAAAACAATATCTAATTCTTGGAGGTAGTTCCGGAGCCATACTGCTTCTTTAGAAACTTCCATGGTGGAGTCCGCGATACAGTTCTGTTTCGCACTCCTTCATGATACAGCTCCACCTCCCAAGGTGAACACATAGCCCGAGGTCGATTCTCATCCTGGTCCGCCTGGAAATCCAAATTTGTAAAACTCACAGGGCATAAATTCTCACACTGATAAAAGAGACAATAGTCTCGAGTTCTTTTTAGATACTTGAGAATATGTTCGACCAGTGTGCCTGTCCAGGGTTAGACTGATATGTGGCCACCATGTCCACGGCAAAAAAAAATATCTAGCCTCGTACATAACATCACATATATGAGACTTCCCACTGCCGAAGCATATGGTACTTTATCCATCTCATCCTTCTCCTCTTCTGTTGCAGGGCATTGTGTCTTCGATAGAGGAACACTATGTCTGAAAGGTAGCAATGCTTTCTCGACATGTTGCATGCTAAAACGAGCAATCACAGTATCAATGTATACGGCCTGAGACAAGCTTAACATCCTCTTCTTGCGATCACGGAAAACTTTAATCCCAAATATGTATCAAACATCTCCATGGTCCTTCATTTAAAACTTTTCGGATAACTATCTCTTTAGTCTGACAACAACTTCACATCATTACCGAATAGAAGAATGTCATCTACTTAAAGTGCAAGGTTTACGAATGCAGAGTCGGAAGAGGAAGCGCTTCTAGTACTCAGGATCGTGATTCGAGAGGAGAATCAAGATGTTGCACAAACTGAATCCATTTTTATTACTTATGCACACATAGTACAGGATTTTGAGTCGTACTGCTCCTATTTAGAAGACGTTTCTCTTGATTTACTGTATAAAGAGTTTCCCAAGTTCTAGCAACTTAGAAATTCTTTAGCCAGTGAAAACTCCTCGTTGAAGAATCAAGTTTCAAGTTTAACATATGAGATTGAAGAATCTAGGTCTGCCAGCGAGGAACTGGCAAAACTTGAAGATGATTACTCTACTCTTCTTAAAAATTTTGAAAGTCTTAAAATGGAATGTGAGTCTCTAGGATGAAAAAGCTTGAGTAGGAACCTTGCAAGTGTTCCTTCATGAAAAGCTCAAGAGAGCTTAAACAATTGTTTTTAGTTCAAAGAGATAGGTCTTGGTTTCAATGAAAATGTTTTGAGCTATTCTGCATCTTCTTCAGGAACTGACACTAGAAATATGAATTTTTTTTATTAAAGAAAGTACCAATGATCACTCGAGATTGAAAGACAAGGGGATAACAAACTTTATAGTGATAAGTTCCAGAGAAAAATATTGGTTGTTTCATAAAAGGCTAAGTCAATTCAATTTCAAGACCATCAACCACTTAGCCAAGCACGAACTGGTAATAAGCATACCCACAGACATCTTCAAGAATGATGGCATTTGAAGAGCATGCCAACTAGGAAAGTAGACTAATGAACCTTTCAAGTTAAAGGCATTTTCTCCCAAAGCTGATGAAGGTGTGTTCCTGGGATATGGACATCCTTCTCACAAGGGATATAGGGTACTTAAAAAGGCCACCAGGCATGTGGAAATTACATGCAATGTTATTTTTTATGGAGCCACTTTCGTGCATAGAACCATGAAAGCACTGGGTAAAGAGTTTCATAAAGATCAATGATGTCAATGAACAAATAGGTCTCAAAGAATCCAATCATGAACCAGTTGATCTTACTAGATCTATGAATGAATCCCCCGCACAATCAGTTTCCTCAGCGGATGCTCAAACAACTGAATTTGTTGAGGCTTTGGTACCATTTCCCTAAATAATAGCACAAATCAAGGAGGAATCCAACCTGGAGTTTTCTGACAAGAAGAAGAAGATTATGAAGAAAAAGCTATAGAGATAGAGGAACTGGCAGATCATGAAGACCTAATTGGTGAGTTAAGAATTGGTGATTTTGGTACTGGTGAAACTAAAACTGACAATCAAGGAAAGGATGATGTCATCACAACAGTTTTGGAGAATATACAAGCGGGTCAAGGACAACCCGCAGGAGCATCAGTTTCAAAGAATTGAACCACGCTAGAGGACTTCACAGACCAAAGTAGTTGAGACATCATCCCAAAGATGCAGTGGTAGATGATGTTGCTAATCCAATACGAATGAGGTATGGTAGTGCCTTACTTACATGATGCATTTCCCAGTCAGAGCCCACAAGGAATTGAGAAGCTTTGAAATTGTCGGATTAGATCAACACAATGTGAAAAGATATTTCAGAATTAAGGCACAACAACGATTACATGGTTGATAGACCTACTCATTAATCAATGATAGGAACCAAGTGGGTTTCAAGAACAAGCGGGATGAAGTTGGCAACATACTCTGGAACAAGGCGTGACTAGTTGCTAAAGGATACGGACAATGCGAGACATCGATTTTGATGAGATCTTTGCACCAGTTGCAAGAATGGATGCTATTAGGAAATTTCTAGCATATGCTACATATCACAACTTCACAGTCTATCAAATGGATGTGAATCATACCCCATAAAATGGAGACCTCAAAGATCAGGTGTATGTTGAACAACCTCCTAGTTCTGAGCATGACACTAAGGTCTACAAGCAGCGAAAGGTGTTAACTGGATTAAAGCAAACACTGTTGGGATTATATACTGAAAGCATATATGATTAAGTGTTTTGTACACTGGTCTTCATATATGTGTTGCCACAACAATGCTCGCTGTCTGATGAAACAAACATACAATGAACCATAATATCCTATTATCTCGCCTATAGGGATGATCATATGGTGTGTAGGAGATCACAGAGGATCATATGAATCGTTTGACCTAGTGAGATATAAACAGTATAACAGCTGAGACAGTCCCTGGATAGGTTTTCGGTCTAAGTTGCGGCACATCGGTTCACAAGTGGGCTCATCCTAACTACTTGATGTGTCGGTACATAGTTATGTATTTATGGGATCAACAGTGGGATGTGCCATTCACATTCACATACGAATGAGCCAGATCCCTAACATACTTCCTATGATCTTAAACCTAACTGAAGGATAAGGGGCACACACAGATTGACCACACTTTGATTTACCATGGTGGCGAGTCTTACATGTACTCTTATACCCTTTTTTTGGGTGTTGGCAATTTGTGTGTGGCATGCTCAGTCTGGATGTTTAGGTAAGCATATCCGTTTCAGGATGGTGACATTCCCTGAGGAGCTCACAAGGTTCATTATGCTAAACCCTGCAGGTTGAACTATTTAATTCAGGCATAAGTGAAAAGGAGTGAGTGGTATTACTCAGGAAATAAGAGATTAATTAATTATGGCTGATTGGCATAAGCCAAATTAATTAATGAATGTCTAAAACCTTAAATATGTGGATCATGTTAGTTTGGTGCAACCCGTTCCTAATAACATGGTAATTAAGTGGCGAGTCAGCATTGTTATCATGGTGAAGGTTAAAACAATGTTTTATTAATTAATTATGTTCTGGGTTGAACAAGGAAGGATTAATTAATAAAGAGGGCCCACTTTATTATTTGAAACTGGTCCCTGGTCTGGCCCATGAACTGCTCAAGCCCATTAGGGTTAGGGTTTCTCAAAACCCTAACACTATATATAGGCCTTCTCTCTATCAGATCAAGTTAGACTTTTCAGTATATTGAAAATATAGAGAGAGACGGCGGCGGCGATCCAAAAGGGAGGAACTGATCGATTCCTCCAGATCTCGGATTCAACTTGGTAGATAATCCTCACCAGATTTCCAAGGAGCAAGGGAACAAATCAGAACATCAGATCTGTAGGAATGATAAGCTCATTATTTCACTCACTTATCTATATTATATTTATACTATTTTATGTAGTTTTATTGAGTTTATATATATAATTTATGCATGAATCAATATTAGGTGGTATTAGGCGTATTTTGGTATCTGTGCAGGTTTTTAGGCCTAAACCCACGAGAAAACCATTCCGAAAGCAGTAACGTGTAAGAGTAGCAATGAAGAGTTCTTCCACAAGAGGAATTCGAGCTATTGGTTCATGGCAATGGATGATGCTTTGAGTTAGCTCTCCAACGCAACTGGAATCGGGTCAATCGGAGTTCGGAAGAGAAAGTTATGGCCAAAACCGTGAGACCGTGCAATCGAGGCAGAGAAGGCACAGTGCTCGATGAGGGGAAAAGGAAGATCGACAGAAGCAAAGGCCGCGTCGATCGCTGCCAATGCTCGTCGATCGACGAAGATGTTTCAGGAGCAGCTATCGACGCCAGACTGCCACGATCGACGTGGACCTCCTGGCGCGGGAAATTGGCTCAATTCGAGATTTTTCATATCTTTAGCCCTAGATTTGATTTGATACACCTCCACCTCTATATATAACTTTGTAAATTCGATTTTTCAGAATACCCAAGCATCCCCAATCATTCCTCATTCCAGATTTCAGATTTTAGAGATTCCAGGAGTTTTTAGGTTTATGTTTGAAGACATATTTTTGTGGGAAGACATTCAGACCCAAGTTTTTATACAATTCAGGTTTTATATTTCTATGATGAATATTACTCTGAATATGTGTAACTAATCTCTTCCTCAGATTCTAGGGTTTCGAACTATCAATGTATACATGTTTGATTGATTGAATTATTTTCCCTTTCCCTTCGTAGTTTGTGAAATCTGTGCTTATTTATAATCTTGATTTGCTTATCACATCTTAGGATTATCTAGTTAATTACTTGAGACGTAACTGTGATAGTTTTCAATGGAAAGAGATTTTCACAATATAATCTGATTTCTTATTGTAACTGAAGGAGATCGATTGTAGGGATAAATCTGTAGATCTTTGGAGTTAGTTAATTTATCTTGAGACCGAGCGGAGATAGGTAATTAATTAATCAACTTTACGAATTGTCCAACAAAGAGGTTCGTAATACTTTTCTGATGTTTCACTACGATGAGGAATTAAAATTGGGAATTAATCGATTCATTCATACATGTCATACTTGATAGGTAGATATCCCTAGAATCTGTGCTTCTCTTATCTGAATCCAAAAGCTTTTTAATTTCCTGTTTAATTTGCATTAGAAAGTATTGCGATTTTCAAAACAACCAAAACTTTTTAATTGATTTTCCTGACCAGTATTTTGAGAACTTATGATTTAGTACTTAAGGTTTTTCGTTGCTTCATTCCCCTGGATCGATAACTTTAGGGTTTACAAATTTATTTGCCACTATTTCTTTAATTAATCTGTAGAAATTACAGTGATCAAATTGGCGCCGTTGCCGGGGAGTGAATAGAAATAATCTTACTATTAAGTCTGTGATTGAAATATTGCTTTAGGCTGTAATTTTCGTATTTTCTGAAATTTTTTTCTCGCTTTTTCGTATTCCACGTTGATCGACGATATTCCTCATCGATCGATGAAGTTGTTTTCCTTTCGTCGATCGATGCCACATCTCGTCGATCGACAATGTATTTCTTTTTCAGAATTTCAGTTGTTTATTTCAGTTCGTTTCGTTTTATTTTTAGTTTTACTACACGACTTCCTTTGCTGTACAGGTAGTGCATGAGTACGAGAGCTAGAGGAAAGGACCCGCTTTATTACTACCCGGACATTGAAGCCACTTGCAGAATGATCCGAAGGAATAAGCGTGCTCAGGAAAGCTCAAGTAATCACACAATGGAAGATAACGTACCACCGCGTCCACCAGTGCTAACTGCAGAGGAGCAGGCTATGCTTCTCCAAGAAGTCCAAGCTATGAGGGCGCAAATCTAACAATACAATCTGGAAAGAGACCTCGAGAGGAACAATCCGAATGGAAGGGATCTTCGCCATAACCCACTGTTCGATGACAATCCCGACAATGGAGAGGATGACAACATGGATCCGCCAGGGGAGTCTGACGATGAGGAAGAAGAGGAGGCCATGCAGAACCGGTATAAATCTCGGTTCAGGGAGACAGATTTCAAGATTAGCATCAATGCCAACAATTTTAAACTGAAGACCGGATTGGTATAGATGGTGCAACAAAATCAATTCGGAGGAAGACCTACTGAGGACCCCTATGCGCATTTGGATAAGTTCATTATGCTCTGCAACACTGTCAAAATTGGAGGAGTCAGCAAGAGTGACATCCGAATGCGTCTGTTCGCATTCTCTCTGAGGGATAAGGCTCAATCATGGTTCACCGCACTGGACAAAGGAAGCATAGGCACGTGGACCGTATTGAGGAATGAGTTTCTGGGGAACTTTTTCCCTCCGAATGTTATTAGGCAAAGACGGAAAGAAATCATCAGATTCGCTCAAAGACTCGATGAGAGCTTCAGTGAGACATGGGAGCGATTCAAAGAGCTACTGAGATCTTGCCCCGGACATGGCTTTCTGCCAGGAGAATAGGCAGAAGCATGAAGGGATTCGTGAACTGAATCACGAAGTCCGTTTGCCAAGGATCGTTAATTGGAATATCAAAATAAATTGCTATGCCTATGAACAATCCTAGCATGCTCCTATATTATTATGCATAAGAAGGTTGTGCGGAATACCTGGATTGAAGAACGATGAAGAACGCGTGCGTAGAGATGCCCTTTGATCCTTCCCACGCACCAAGATTTAATTTCCTAACAGATTGAGGAAATTAATTTTAAGAAAATAATAAGATATTTTCGAAAATTAAGAGGAGAGAGAAGAAGAATCCTCCTGATCTGATCTTCTGATCTGTATCCCAACTCGATCTGAAAATCTGGTGAAGATTATTCTATCAGATCCCTTGCCCGGTTGAGAAGCAGAATTTCCTCCTCGTAAACTCAATCTCAATCGATCACTAGCAGCTCCCAAGGCTCTGGTTTGCTGTGTGTAATCCGTGATCTTATGAGAAGTAGGTGCTTTGAGTTCTGAGGTACTGAGGCCTATTTATAGGAAATTCTTAGCTTCTATTGGGCTTGAGTTATCATGGGCCAGACCAGGGACCAGAATGCAAATAGCAAATAAGGCCTATCAATTAATTAATTCCCATATTCAACCCAGAATATAATTAATTAATTAATATTGATTCATGCCACCAGAGAATCAATACTGTCCTACCTATTTGCTACCACGTTTGAGGAACGGGTTGCAATAGACTCGGTTTATCCCCACATTTAAGGTTACAGACATTCGTTAATTAATTTAGGCTCTGACAAGCCATTTAATTAATTAACATCTTTAATTCCTGAATCAATCCACTCAAACCTTTTCACTTATGCTTGAACTTAATCAGCCTGCAGGACTTTAGCATAATGAACCTTTTGAGCTGTTCGGGGAATGTCGCCATCCTATACTGGATGTGGTTACCTAGTTCAGATACCAGACAGTCATACACAAATTAATATCACCCAAGACTGCAGAAGTACAGGTTCAACTAGAACTTTTTCTGCAACTCAAAGTGATATACAATGTATGTATACTTCTGTATCCTCATATAGGTTTAAGATTCCATCGAGTCATAGAGATCTAGATTCTTTTAATGTCAGGTAAAAGAATCGATCTCGACTTAGGTCCTCATCAATGTGTACCCCACACCAGCATACCAAGACATCCAAGATAAGATGCTTATCCGCATATGCTGCAGCCTATACCAACAGTTTATCCTAGAACTGTCTCAGCTGTGATGACTATTTATATCTCGCTAGGTCAAATGATCTATACGATCTTCCGTGATCTTCTACACACCGTATGATCTCCCTATCGACGAGATAAGAGGATAATTGTGTTTGCGACACATGTTTGTTAATTCAGACAGGAGATGAACATACAACAATTATGATTCCCAGTATATTAACCAATAAACCTTGTACATAATATACCAATCATAATGCTTTCAGTATATAAATCCATCAATCTCCCACTTATACTCAAAGCATTATACATTTGCTTTCCAGAGTATAACGCGTCTAAACTAATCTAGCTATTACATCAAGCATTCTACGTGGCTAGCTTTGCCCTCAGCCCAAGGCTACGTACATGCATCTCGTAAACCTTCTAAGGCAGAGCTTTTGTGAATGGATCCGCTAGATTATCTTTCGTATCAATCTTTTCTATCAGCACGTCACCCCTTGCTACGATTTCTCGTATAATATGGTACTTCCTTTCAATGTGTTTTGTTGCTCTGTGAGTTCGTGGTTCCTTAGAATTAGCCACAGCTCCCGAGTTATCACAATATACCGTGATTGTTCTGGGTAGCTGAGGAATCACGTCCAACTCCAGAAGGAAGTTTCGAAACCATACCGCTTCTTTCGAAGCTTCAGAAGCAGCCACATATTCGGCTTCCATGGTGGAGTCCGCAATGCACTTCTGCTTTGCACTCCTCCATGATATGGCCCCACCTCCCAATGTAAACACATAGCCAGAGGTGGACTTCTTTTCATCTCGGTCTGCCTGGAAATCCGAATCAGTATAACCCACAGGGCACAACTCATCACACTGATAAACAAGACAATAGTCCCTTGTCCTTTTCAAGTATTTGAGTATGTGCTTTACCGCGGCCCAATGCGCCTGTCCAGGGTTAGACTGGTATCTCGCTACCATGCCTACAGCAAAGCAGATATCTGGCCTCGTACATAACATTGCATACATGAGGCTACCCACGGCCGATGCATACGGCACGTTGCTCATCTCATCTTTCTCCTTTTGTGTCATCGGACACTGATCCTTGGAAAGATGTATGCCATGTCTGAAGGGTAACAGACCTTTCTTGGCATTATGCATGTTGAAACGGGCAATCACAGTATCCACATATGACCCTTGAGACAAGGTCAGCATCCTTTTATTGCGCTCCAGCAATACTTTTACCCCTAGGATGTATCCTGCCTCCCCAAGGTCCTTCATATGAAACTGCTCGGATAACCACCCCTTTATGCCCGACAATACTTCCACATTGTCGCCAAATAGGAGAATATCATCTACATAAAGTGCAAGGAATACTACGCTTCCGCTGACACACAGACGGTACAGGCAACTCTCGTTTGAACATTGTGAGAATCCATAAGATTTAATCACTTCATCAAAACGGAGATTCCATGACCGTGAAGCTTGTTTAAGTCCATACAGCGACTTCCTTAGCTTCCAGACCAAATGTTCTTCGCCCTTCTGCACATAACCTTCTGGCTGTTGCATATAGATGTCCCTACCTTCTTCAAGGTACCCGTTTAGAAACGCGGTTTTGACATCCATCTGCCAGATTTCTAGGTTCTTATGTGCTGCTATGGCCAGGAGTATTCGAATGGACTTAAGCATGGCTACCGGTGAGAAAGTCTCGTCATAGTCTACACCTTCTTTCTAACTATAACCTTTCGCCACCAGCCTTGCTTTGAAAGCTGTAATTTCCCCATTCGATCCTTTCTTTCTTTTGTATACCCATTTGCACCCTATGGCTCGATGGCCATCTGGCAAATCAGTTCTCTGGTATACATCCATAGCAGTAATGGATTCTATTTCAGAATCCATGGCGATCAGCCATTTGTCCGCATCTTTATCAGATACCGCCTCGTCATATGTCCAGGGGTCGGTATCATCTAGTCCGTTTTTCGGGATCAAGTCAGAAGACTCTCCCACGAACATATACCTCTCGGGTTGGTGACTAACCCTCCCACTACGAAGAGGCATCTGAGCTTTGTCAGTAGTTGGCACAGTACGCGTTTGTCCCATACCTTGCATTAGTGGCAGTGTTGGTATATTCTCACCTGTTACAGGTGGATTTACCACTACACTGGGTTTTCCTGATGGAATTGCTTCTTTATTCTCAAGCTCGTGGAGAATAATTTCACTCTTGGATATGTGGTTTCTTACATATTCGTCCTCCAAGAATCTCGCGTTGGTACTGACAACGACTTTCTGATTCTCTGGACAATAGAAGTAACCACCTTTCGTTTGCCTGGGATATCCTACAAACAGCATCAGCTTGCCCCTGCTTTCTAACTTATCAGGTTCATTTGTCAGCACATATGCTGGACAACCCCAAACCCTCACTCTGTTCAAACTTGGCTTTCGCCCATACCAGAGTTCCAGAGGTGTTTTAGGAACTGATTTAGAAGGTACCAGGTTAAGCAAATAGGCCGCTGTTTCCAAGACATACCCCCAAAACGAAATTGGCAAGCTTGCATAACTCATCATCGACCTGACCATTTCCAAGAGAGTTCTATTTCTTCTTTCCGCTACACCATTTTGTTGAGAGGTTCCCGGTGCAGTCCATTGGGATGTAATCCCGTTATCTGACAAGTACTGCAAGAACTCGTTGCTGAGGTATTCCCCACCACGATCTGATCGTAGTGTTTTGATAGTCTTACCAAGCTTCTTTTCTACCTCAGTCCGGAATTCTTTGAATTTCTCAAAGCATTCAGACTTATGGCGAAGCAAATAGACATATCCGAATCTTGAGTAATCGTCAATGAATGTGGCGAAATACTCATAACCTCCACGAGCTTGCGTGGACATTGGTCCACATAAGTCAGAGTGGATCAATTGTAACACATCCTCTGCTCGAGACTGACTTGCCTTGAAAGGCCTGGTCGTCATCTTTCCTTCTATACAGGACTCACAGATTGGATGCGGTACCACTTGGAAGGAATCTAAGAGCCCATCGCATGCTAATCTTTTAATCCTCTTTAGATTGATGTGACCTAGTCTCAAGTGCCAGAGATATGTTTGATCCTCATCGGAAGAAAACTTTCTCTTTAAATGATTATTATTATTAGATGAGTTTGCAACATTCACGGAAGATTTATGCATACAATCAATGATATAGAGAGAGTCAATCAGTTTGCCATGACAGATTACACCGTTATTACCAATGATAGAAACTCCACTATCAAAAATAACTGAATATCCATCAGAAAATAACTTGGAAACTGAAACTAAGTTCCGCCGAAAAACCGGCACATATAAAACATCTCTCAAAATCAATACATTATTTTCAAAGCATAAAGTAAAATCTCCAATGGCTACTGCTGAGACTCGTTCTCCGCTGCCCATTGAGATGGTAATCTCGTCATGCTTCAGCTGCCTTGTCGGCCTGAACCCCTGCAAAGTATAACAAACGTGGTCAGTAGCTCCAGTATCCACTACCCAAGAATGGGTAGAAACTGATGCTAAACATGTTTTCGTTATAAATGCACATGACGTACCATGTCTACCCGTGCTAGGCACTAGACAATCTACTTCACTTCGCTTGCGTTTGCATGGCCTTGTGATAGCCTCTGCCTGATCAGTCTCTTCTAACCGCTTAAGTAATTCCTTTGCCTCAATCATAGTCTTATCAAAGACCTTCATGAACTGAGCAAATTCTGAAGCTTTCTGGTCAGATTCCCATCGTTCTAGTGCCAAGAGTAACTCTGGAAGAGTGTACTTGCACCTGGCACCAAGGGACTCGATAAAATCACCATAAGAATCAGAGAGAGAGTGCAGGACGATATTAACTTTAGCTCGACTAGTAATTCGTCCACCTCTCTTTCTGTACCTCCTCATGATTTCCATCATGCTGTCAAGATGCAGAGACAACGAACTCCCATCAGTCATCTTCTTGCAGACCAGGTCTTCCACAAGACTGTAACTGACAGTTCGTCTCACCTTCCCATATACCCTTATTAGATCCCTCCATATCTCAACAAAAGATTGGTACTGATCGTACTTGAGCCTTAGTTCTCTGGATATAGTTCTCTTAATGAGAATGCGGGCAAACTCATCAGAGATCTTCCATCTTTCATAGAACAGTCGCTCATAACCAGTGCAATTCCAATACTTGGGAGATAAAGGATCCATATAGAGTATACGAGAATGATTTGCAATGTGGAGTATTTCCATGAATCAAAACTTCCACTCAGGAAAATTCGGACCGGTTAAAGGATTTGATGTCAAGAGATAAATGATACGATGAATAGACATATCTGAAAATAATAAATTAAAAACACCAATTAAAACATAGTCGCAAAACATTGAAACAGTTAAATATTGAAACCTTATGATAAAGCAATATTAATGTTTCCTCCAATTTGCCTAAGTGTTACTATTGCAAGCCACACATGTGGACGTTTACAACAAAACACCTAACCAGACTGCATCTTTCAATTCCAGTCCTTTAATTCCAATCCATGCCCGGGTTCCTTAGACAAATGGAATTAATAATTGGAGACTAACTTAAGACCATATTATCCTACTGAGCAGGGACTTCACATATGAGTTATACTCTGGACAATATCTAAGCTAGCTTACCACCAAAGCCAACCCTCCCATATAAGGATCTATTTTAATACACCTGATCCCTCATAATACGGTTGTCTTATTTAATTCAATCCCTAGAGAACTTATGAGAATTCAATACGCAAGCTACACATGTAGACGTTTAGGCATGAACTCCCACTTCTCACATGAAATAAATGTTTGTTTTAAGAAATCCTATCTATTAGAACTTATGAACAATAAATTAAGTAAGCTACACATGTAGACGTTTACCTAATAAATTATCCACTTCCAATAAAGGATCGCTTTGTGGAGGTCTTATTGAAATTATGAGCTTAGTAATTTTTTTAGTTCATAAGGTTCAATTGCACAGATTATTTTACGTAACCATAATTATGACATTGCTAAAATTCTATCATGCAATGCATGAACCCCAAATTTATAGTCATAATTAATTACATAAAATAAATCACATAACATGCTTTAAAGCTGTAAATAAAAGCCGTAAACGTGCTCTATTATCTACAACATGCTTATATGCTGCGCAATTAAATTAAACACGTATATCATGCGAAGACAAATAATAAAGCAAATAAAAATTGTCCTCGTGGCCCCATGATAAAACGAAAAATAAATCTAACTATTACAAGTTGGAATTTATTTTTACAGATCTTCGACTGGGCTCCCACTACTTGAATTGAAATCTGGATTTATTTTCTGAACTTGGGCCTCCAAGATTTGATCTTTCAGAAAATTGGACAACTGGGCCAGTTAACAAGATCGCGGGCCTAGGCACACATTGCAAGCCCAATAGCCCGCGAGAACTCGGCCCGACGAGCCACCACCGGCGAAGCACTAT
>JAPKLW010000032.1:0-218791 GCA_026898455.1 Plectranthus barbatus | reverse complement strand
TGTAAGTCGTAGCTGATCAAGACTCATGCTGGCTACTGTTCACCAGCGTGAGATGTGCTTACCAGTTGAGAGAAGTCTCACCAGCAAGCGGCTGACAAAGACTCATGCTGACACTGTTCATCAGCATGACTAGAGCTAACGACTGGCTACTGTTCACCAGTTGGGAAGGTTTTCATCAGCAGGCAGCTGGCAAACCTTACCAGCAGAATAGGTGTTCTCACTGACACTGTTCATCAGTGGTGAAGCCACCAGTCATGGGAGATTCCAAGAAAGGGTTAACATCAGACATATTGGAAGACTTAGATTGTGCCAGCGTAAGTCACCAGCAGAGACTGCCAGCACAAGATCACCAGAATGATCTACCAGTCGGATGTTACCAGCAGAATTCAAGATTCACTCTCCCAGTATCTTAGAGACAAAAAGAAGATTCGTCTGAGGAATAAACTGACAAAGTATGACTTTAAGGTAGGATACCTTAAAGTCTATCAGCTCAAGACACCAGTTCCGATTCCTCGTACTGACGAATAGAGCCGTTCTGACACAAAGAGATCTGTGTCAGATAAAGTGGACAAAAGCATGGCGCTTTCCGGAAATTCCTACCTGCCGCCGTCAGAAGGACATGCGACGACAGAGACCTTTTCCGGATGAGTCCAAACGGCTAGAAGTTTGAATGGGATCCTGCGTCTATAAATACCTGGGATCCATCAACATTCAATACTCTTCACCTACCGAAAGACTGAAATTTATTACGCTCAAGCAAGTTAAAGCATACAACTTTCGAGGCCTCTCTAAAGGCTATCCGTGTGTTGATTTATTCAAACACGAGACTTCAAGCTTCCAGCTTGTAAGTTACAGATCTCTTTGGTGTTCTTTCTCCTCCGAGGAAGTTCACAGCAGCTCTTGTGCCAGCCAGCACTTGAGTTATTACGGGCAGTTTGCCGCATTGAGAAGACTCGTTCTTGGGAGAACTCAACACCCAACCAGTCAGAGGAGGAGGTTGAAGTGACGTGCTCGCACTCCATCCATCTGACGAGAGCTGAAGAAGGACAAGGACCGGGAGCTGTTGATCCAGTGGACTGGTAGACGGGGCATCTACCAGCTGGAGATAGATCGTAGGAACTTCGTACCTGATTGCTCTTATAGTGAATTTCCAGTGAGTCGACTGGAGAGTGGACGTAGATCAGTTGATCAAACCACTATAAAAATCCTTTTGTCTTTATCAGCTTTCTGCATTTTCATACTGATTTGAAACCCAGCACTCAAGTGCTGGTGTATATCTGAAAACTGATATAACTGTGCAAACAAGGCCAAAAACATTCTAAGTCTTGAGCTATCAGCTGACGAGCCAGTCGCCAGTCAGCTGAGTACTCATAGTGCCAGTTGACTTACCAGCTGACAAGGTCCCAGTCAGCTGAGTAACCAGCAGAGTGCAAGAAACGAACTAACACATTTTCCGCTGCCAAGTTATACCCTGATAAACCGGGACCAACAAGTGGTATCAGAGCGGACGGTTCTTATAGACCGTTCGTATCTGAGTCGCTTAGGACCGTGATCCGCGTTTCCTTGCACTCTATTTGTTTGTCTGTTTGATTAGCTCAGGTACATCAAGATGAATAATCCGAAGCTACTCGACTACGGGACTGTGAAGCATGATATATGGCGAAAGAGGTCGCTCATCTCTCTAAATAGCATCCATCCAGAGATGAAAGATGTGCTAGAGACAGGGCCGATTGAGATCACCAAGATTCAGCACCAGCTAGGAGATCGTCCAGCTGCTGTGATCCCAAAGCCCCAAGACGAATGGAATACTGAGGACAGGAAGCGGAATCAGTTGGATTCCATTGCTCACGAGCTGATCCTGGCTTCTCTTCCTAAGTCGCTGATGGAGGAAGCCCTCCAGTTTGATAATGCCAAGGGAGTATGGGATTATCTTGATAGTCTATGTCAAGAAACTGACCAAATGAAACGCAACAAATTGCAGGTTGCAGTGGACAAATATGAGTCCTTCCAGATGCTGACTGGAGAAACCATCAAGGAGATGGAGGCGAGATTCAACGCCATTGTCAGCGAGCTGAAGTCTCTGGGCAGAGAGTACGACAATGCTGATCTTAACTCGAAGATCCTGTCCAAGATGCCTAAAGAAGATTGGTTCGTGAAGACCACAGCTCTGAAGGAAAAGGACCTGTCCAAGATGACTCCCAAGGAGTTGTTTGCTCAGTTGCAGGCACACGAGTGGGACATCCAGATGGTGAACAAGAATGAGGCCATCAGGAATGTTGAGTCTTCCAGCATTAAAGCTCAGGACGAGGCGTACTTCGTCAAAAAGGACTTCAAGTGGAAGCACAAGAAGCCCTTCCATGCTGAGAGACCCGCTGCACAGCACAATCAGCCGAAGGAGATCCAGTCCGCATCAGGATCTCATTCCAAAGGCGGCGAGAGCTCTATCGCTGAACTAGAGCAACAGATGAAAATACTGGCTATCCTTCTGGAAAAAGCCAAGTCAAAACAGGGAGTTTCTTCTAGCTCATCTGACGGAAAATTTGTCAAGAGAGCTCCTCGTGCCTGTTTTCAGTGCCAATCCCCTGATCACTTAAAGTTTGAATGTCCACAGGTGGACAAAACTGAGAGGGAAAGGCTGAAGAAGCTCTTTAAAGAGCGTGCTTCCAAGGCTGTTGCCAAAGCCATGCTGACCAGGACGGAGGTGCCTGACATACCCGATCATGATGATGGGGAGTTTGAGTCAGATGGAGAGTCAGAAGAAGAAGCTCTCCTGGCATTTATGGCAGCTCTCGGAGAAGAGCTAGCTGAAGAAAATGCTGACAATGAGGAAGAACTGGCACTTGCTGCTGATAATGAGGTACAATCAGTTCCTCAATTGCATATCATGCCAGTACAAATCATAGACGATTCTGAGTCGCATTGCTCCGACTCAGAAGACGTCACTTTAGATGTTCTTCAGCATGAATTTTTAAAATTTTATGAAATGAAAAATGTTTTGGCTGGTGAAAATGCTTCGCTGAAAGGTCAAATTACTGTTTTGACCAGTGAGATTGAAAAATCGAGGTCCATCAGCGAAGAGCTAGCAAGTTTGAAAAAGGCTCATTCTGAATTGCTCCAAGATTTCCAAATTGCAAAAACTGAACGAGATAACTTTCACAATCTCGTTCTGGAGCAAGAAAACAAAATCAATTTTCTAAATAAAGGCTCAAAAGACTTAGAAGCAGCTCTAAGTCATTGGAGAAAGCCTTCTGATAAGTCCGGGTTGGGATTTACAAAAGATTTGAGCATAAATCAACCCGAACAAATCTCTACTCATAAGGGTAAGGGCAAACTGGTAAATGCATCAGCACCAGCTGGTAGTACCAGTCAATCCCGAATGGCTGATCAGCATAGGAACCATAAGTCCAGATACATAGGTGAGTCATCAAGACAAAATTCTCAACTGGCAAGATCCTCTGCTGACAGGACGCCAGCATACCCGAAGACGCAGACTAAGCCGAATTATTCTAAGGCAAGGAAGTCAGCGTCAGCTGCCAGTGGAATCCGACAGCCAGCACCAGCTGTCCAGAGATTCCACGCCCAACCTTACAAGTATGCCAGTTGCCAGCATGCTTACAAGGGATCCAACTCTCAGCGGAATACTGAGAGAAGGATATTTCCCGATAGGAGGAACACCAATCGGAGGCCTGAGCCCAATCAAAACCTTTTCTCAAGGGCTGGGAAGGCTAATCATTGTGGTCCACAATTCCAGAGACCACAAAGGCATCACAATCAGCCGGAAAAACATTTCCGAGGCTCTCAGCGGAAGAATACTTCCAATGGAGCTACACACACAGCCACACCTTCCAAAAACCTATCCATGCATTATTTTAGAAGGAAGGGAAAGGCTACAAGTAATGTCAGCAAGGGTAACACCGAGCTGAAGATTACTCAAATCTGGATTCCGAAAGGAATATTACAGAGATCTAACCCTTCAGGACCCGCTGATGATCGGGGCCTAGATAAATTCTATCTTTTTTGCAGGTACAGGATCATGCAACCCAGCTTCAGAGATCGAGTGAGTAGATCCTAGATAATGGATGCTCAGCTCACATAACTGGTGAAGAGGTGCTGTTTTCAGATCTCTCCAAGGTCAAAGGATCTCCAGTTATATTCGGTGATAACTCCAAGGGCAGAGTTATTAGCAAGGGCTACATCGAGAAGGACGATGTTGAGGAAGAATGAGTCCCAGCTCTTATTCCGTTCTTGTCTCTCTGAAGAAAGCTGATTACATCACGTGGTGTTACAAAACCAGCAAGTGGTTTCAGACTTGATCTTCTGGAGGACGCTGATTACGACTAAGTCCAAGCTCTTAGTTGTTTTTATTTAAGTGGTATCTCTATCTAACAAGTGGTGTCTACTGGCGGAATCTTGCCAGCATAGGCCATCAGTTGAAGCGAAATTGGGTCCCAGCTCCCAAATTCCAAGAGAAGAGAAGATTATGCAGAATAAAATTGAGTCCAAGCGCTCAATTTTTCCATCTTTCCAGTTGCCAGCTGATAACTGATGGAAGTTTGCCAGCAGGAAGTACTATCAGCAAGTGGTATCAGTTGCTAACTGATGAAGAGGCCAACCAGTTAGGGGGAAGTATGCAACTGGTATATGCTACTGATGACCAGTCATACCAGCTGTCTCAGAAAAGGCGGGATTGTTCAAATCCTTGGCGTGTGCGAACCTGAGAATTTAATGCGGCATTTAATGCCACATTTAATGTGCACAGTGGCTGCGCAGTCCGACTCTTGGTTGCCACCAATTGCTGTGCGCCACATCAGCTCCACGTCGTGACGCACGTCAGCACGACCGCACTCGTCAACACAGGGAACCGGGCCTGCTGATGACCGTCGATCCCCGCTTGCTGAGCGTTGATCCTGGTCGTCTGATCTTGCATGGACTCGAATATAAATACTCGAGACCCCTCATCGGATTAACCTTTACAATCCCAAATTTCAGAACCCTAAATCTGTTCAAATTCTCTCATCTTCCTTTGACATTTTCTGAACTTGAATACTTCTAAGTCATGGCATCATCATCTCAACCTCCAGCTGATAACCCTCCATCTACTTCTACATCATCCTCGTCTGATTCACCAGACCTACCCCTCGCTGAAGCCCATATGCCAACGTATACTGGCATCGTAAAGATCGAAGATATAGATTACACCCTTCCGTTCGCTCGACTGGTTCAGTTGAACAAGCAGGCGACCAGGCGGCAGCTATCCAACGCGCAGATTAGGGCGGCACAGGTTCAGAAGGAGAAGATTCTGAACGCGAAGCTAGCCCTAAAGCATCATGGGGAGGAGCTGATGGAGATGATTGACCGAGAAGAGCTCCGACAATACCTGACGGCGACACCCCAGACCTTCTATCCACACATGGTAGCCGAGTTTTACGCTCGGGCCGTGATTGCTGACGACAGGAAGTCGTTCACTACATCGGTGTTCGGCCACCTGATCACCGTCACCGCCGAATACCTCGCCAATCTCTTCGGCCTGAGAAATGAAGGAGAGGAAGTGGCCACGTATCATCAGGATGATACGGTGGAGTTCCGAAGGAGGTGGGCGCAATGGAAGAGGGCAAAAGTCACCGTCTTCCGGACTGGTATGAGGAAGTCCGAAATGGAGGACTACTGGCAGAAGGTATGCGACATCGTCGTTCGCATGCTCCAATGTGAGGTCGGTTCGTATGCTGAGCTGAGCCTGCGCAAGTTTTCAGTGATGTGCGCGCTGGTCGATGGGATTGAGGGCAACTGGGCCGAGTTCTTCTTCGGCCGGTTGCTGGAGAATGTAGACAGGAACGCCAATGTTCCGATTGACGGCAGTTTTGCTCACGCCGTATCTTTCGGGCTGAGGATCAGCCACATCCTGGAGATGGAGTTGGGTGATGGCGTGGACCAGGGGGAACAGCTGGTTGGTTCCGACTTCATACCAGCCACAAAGGTGAAGCTCCCCCGCCCAGATTACAAGAAGCCTCGAAGGCTAAAAGGGAAGTCAGCTGTGGACCCTGCTGAGGTCGTCTCTGAGGAGGACTCAGAAGACCTGGGGGAGCGAGTGCCAGCTGTGGCTCTCCCGCTGACTGCAGAGGCCAGGGCTCAGTTGAAGAGGAAGATGGAGATGGAGTCTCTCTTCGAAACCATGGAAAGCGCGGTGGCTGAGGCGACTGGTATCCACCCAAGAGACGTACAACTGGTACCAGTCACCAAGAAGCCTACCCACAAGAAGCCTAAGACTTCCCAGCACCAGCAGCCACCGTCAGCTGTTGCATATGACCCGGAGTCTGGGAAGATCTCCATCCCAGTCAAGAAGTCCGTTCTGGGACTGACTGAGGAAGAGACGCTGGAGAGGATGACCCGGAGGAGGAAGAGGGTCCAAACAAGAGCTCAGAAGCTGGTAGAGCAGGCCAAGAAGGAGCAACAAGCCTCCATTGTGAGGAAAAAGCAGGCCCAGGCACGGCTCAAGGTTTTGGCCGACCAGCGAAGATTAGAGGCTGAGCTGGCAGCCCGCGATGAAGCCTTTGCAAAGGTGCAGGCTGAGCATGAGGCCAGGCGCCAGGCAGAGCTAGCTGAGCAGATGAGTCTGGCGGCCAAGGGCAAAGGAAAAGCGCTCGAAACCACAAGTGCAAGGCCACCAGCACCAGCACCAGGCGAAATCTTATCTGAAGAAACTTTTGAACGCCTGCTGGTGATGGGCGCTGACAAGGATGTACTATCCCTTGTGGATGAGTACCAGCCGGAGGAGGAAACCGCTGATGTCCCTCAACCCGTGCAAGGGGGTGGTGGAGGTGACGACGTCCCACTGGCTGTGCAAGGGGAAGCCAGTGGAGGAGCTGCAGTAGACCCACTGGCCGCACAAGGGGGTGCCAGTGGAGGAGAAGAAGAGCGGGCGATCACCCCGGTACAACTGGCGAGCTTCTCGGATGTCAGTTCTGAATCCAAGGATGAAGAGGAACCAAGGGCTGAGGAGCCAGAGCAGGAGCCAGCTACGGAGGTGGTTCATCACTCAATGGTGCAGAGGATGGAGCCAAGGGATCTGTTCCCAGACATTGATGATAAGGCTCATCATCCTGCCAGTCACCCCCGATCCACAGATGCCTCGACATCAACTTCCGGGCGACCAGCAGCATTCCCTACACCACTAGTTAGGCGTGCACGAACTGAATGGCGCCCTTATATGCTCTGCATCCAAGAGCATCAACTGGTTGATGAGGATACCTTCCAGGCTCGAGTGACAGGGGTGCACCGGTGGGAGTAGCGCGGGGAGATGGCATTTTATAATTCAAGAGTGCCAGAGCCATCTGCATTCAACATCATACCCTTCAGCGGACTCCCCCACCAGTCGATATATGCCTCCAGAATCTCTGACTGGTGCCTGCCCCTGCAGCCAGTGGAATATTACAATTCCACCCTCTATGAGTATGCAGAGAACATCACGGCTGAGGTGGAGAATGCCGTCAATGACGAGATGATATCCAACTTCCGACGACTCTGGAGGGTGGATCCGGACCTATGTATGGAGCTCCGGAGGTGGAAAGTTTTTGACAGATGCCAGCGCCTGCTGACTGTGGAGCAGCGGGCGGTCCTTTATGCCAGGCTGGGTCTTGGCTACTGGAGAGCGGAGGAGGAGTGGGCCAATGCTTTCATGGGCACTGATCCTGATTGCCCCCAGCAGCTGTCTACAAGGAGGATCAAGCGCCGCTTGCTGAAGATTGCAGAGTATAGGCAGCTGACTGATAGCTCCGGCCTCCCGCCAATGAAAAGGGTCAAGTTACCTTTCCTCCAGTTCCGAGTCACCAGTCGGGGGTACCAGCTGACGTACGCGCTCCGACGCCTCAAAGTGCTGGTTACCCTCCCGAGGATCCCTCCCTATCATGCTATCCTGTTCGACATGGCTGCCTGCACCTTGCTGGTAGACCACATTGTGGAGGAGGATCCTTCTCGTGGTTTGTGGCTGACCCTTGCCGTCCCTCCTGTTCCTATTGTCTCGGGCGATCTCGTCCCTGATCATATGGACTGGCAAGTGGTGGATCTCACAGCCCCACCCGTTTTTGAAGAAGTCCAGCCAGCTCCAGCTGCGGTGCCAGTAGCAGAGCCAGCAGCTGCTGTATCAGCCGAGGAGTCAGCAGCAGCTGATGCACCAGTCTTGGAGCCAGCAGCTGCAGTGCCAGCGGAGGAGCCAGCCCCGATGGAGATATCAGCTGCATCTGAACCAGCAGCGGCTCTTTCCTCAACTGATGTACCCTCCTCTTCCATTGAAGTATCAGCACAGCCGATCTCCGAGATCCATCCCCCTGCGCAGCTTCTTGCAATCATTGATGCCAGGATGGACCAGCGCTTCGCCAGCTTCCAAACCGAGATGACTCAACAAATGGAGTCATTCACCGCTGGAGTGTCCTCCTTTTTGGCGCGGATCTAAGAGGGGGAAAGTGCGCGAGCACGAGCTGAGGCTGAGAGAGCCCGTCTTGCTGAAGAGGAGAGGAGGATAGCTGCTGAGGAAAGGGAGAAGAGCAGACAAGACATGGCAGCGCTCACTGAGATCCTGAGGTCCTTAACCAGCAAAACTCAATCACCAGGATCATCTTCTCAGCCATAGTCTAACTTCTTCATTTTGTTGTAAGTATTTATCTCTCTAGACTAGTCAGTTTTCTATCCTGTACTTGTAACTGCAACATATTTATGGATTGATTACTGACAAGTTGATGACAATTCCTCATTGTCCAACTAATGTCTACTGATTTTTACTTACCAGCTGAACTTACACATTTTGCGTAATCAGCACCAGCACTCCATTTGGTATTTTTTAATTCTAACCTGGCTCAGATTCTTACTTCATAATTTAATCGAGCAATATCTCTCCCAGTTTGAGGGGGAAGATCCTTAGGTTAGAGCTGATGTGAGGAAGTAGTTTCATGGGTTTAGATCTGATAGGTTTATTTGTAAAAACCCTGAAATACTCTGTAACTTTCCTCATCAGCTGAGTGCTCGCTGGTTAGGCTTTGATCGCACCAAAAAGGGGGAAATTGTTGGGAAATCTGGCTAAGTTTCCTTTCCCTCAGTAGCACTCATAGAAATGTTGTGATTTTGATTAAGGGGCGGCGCACGAATCACAAGGCTATTTGTTAGATCATAGTTTTGGTGCATCAAATCCTAAGTCCTACCAGCGTCAGTTTGTCTCTAGAATAGCTCTAGTCTCAAATGTAAAGTCCTGTTTAGGTTTTTTGAGTTGTAAGTCGTAGCTGATCAAGACTCATGCTGGCTACTGTTCACCAGCGTGAGATGTGCTTACCAGTTGAGAGAAGTCTCACCAGCAAGCGGCTGACAAAGACTCATGCTGACACTGTTCATCAGCATGACTAGAGCTAACGACTGGCTACTGTTCACCAGTTGGGAAGGTTTTCATCAGCAGGCAGCTGGCAAACCTTACCAGCAGAATAGGTGTTCTCACTGACACTGTTCATCAGTGGTGAAGCCACCAGTCATGGGAGATTCCAAGAAAGGGTTAACATCAGACATATTGGTAGACTTAGATTGTGCCAGCGTAAGTCACCAGCAGAGACTGCCAGCACAAGATCACCAGAATGATCTACCAGTCGGATGTTACCAGCAGAATTCAAGATTCACTCTCCCAGTATCTTAGAGACAAAAAGAAGATTCGTCTGAGGAATAAACTGACAAAGTATGACTTTAAGGTAGGATACCTTAAAGTCTATCAGCTCAAGACACCAGTTCCGATTCCTCGTACTGACGAATAGAGCCGTTCTGACACAAAGAGATCTGTGTCAGATAAAGTGGACAAAAGCATGGCGCTTTCCGGAAATTCCTACCTGCCGCCGTCAGAAGGACATGCGACGACAGAGACCTTTTCCGGATGAGTCCAAACGGCTAGAAGTTTGAATGGGATCCTGCGTCTATAAATACCTGGGATCCATCAATATTCAATACTCTTCACCTACCGAAAGACTGAAATTTATTACGCTCAAGCAAGTAAAAGCATACAACTTTCGAGGCCTCTCTAAAGGCTATCCGTGTGTTGATTTATTCAAACACGAGACTTCAAGCTTCCAGCTTGTAAGTTACAGATCTCTTTGGTGTTCTTTCTCCTCCGAGGAAGTTCACAGCAGCTCTTGTGCCAGCCAGCACTTGAGTTATTACGGGCAGTTTGCCGCATTGAGAAGACTCGTTCTTGGGAGAACTCAACACCCAACCAGTCAGAGGAGGAGGTTGAAGTGACGTGCTCGCACTCCATCCATCTGACGAGAGCTGAAGAAGGACAAGGACCGGGAGCGGTTGATCCAGTGGACTGGTAGACGGGGCATCTACCAGCTGGAGATAGATCGTAGGAACTTTGTACCTGATTGCTCTTATAGTGAATTTCCAGTGAGTCGACTGGAGAGTGGACGTAGATCAGTTGATCGAACCACTATAGAAATCCTTTTGTCTTTATCAGCTTTCTGCATTTTCATACTGATTTGAAACCCAGCACTCAAGTGCTGGTGTATATCTGAAAACTAATATAACTGTGCAAACAAGGCCAAAAACATTCTAAGTCTTGAGCTATCAGCTGACGAGCCAGTCGCCAGTCAGCTGAGTACTCATAGTGCCAGTTGACTTACCAGCTGACAAGGTCCCAGTCAGCTGAGTAACCAGCAGAGTGCAAGAAACGAACTAACACATTTTCCGCTGCCAAGTTATACCCTGATAAACCGGGACCAACATATATAAATATTGTTATCACAACCAAGCTAGCATTGAGGATTAGTCGGTCGGTGTAGGCTACAACATAGTTGGAAATAAGTGATTTATCTTGATCACTTGATATGCTGGTATGTACGGATGTGTATTGATTGGACTACAGTGAGATGTGTTCTTATGCCTGACCTAAGAAGAAACAAGTCTCGTTACTTGTTAAAGTCTCAATCCTAACAAAGGTTTAGAAGTATGCACAGGTTGTATGTCACTTTAACTTACCATGGTGGAGAGCTCATTAACGTGCTTGTATATCCGTAACTTGAGTGACAGCAGTTTGTGTAGAGCATTCTAATAACTGGATTTAGATTACCATATCCGAGTATTAGGATGTGGACATTTCCTGAGGAGCTCAATAAGGATAGTTGTGCTGAAGTCCTGCAGACTGCTTAAGTTCAACCACACATATGATAGGGATTAAGTGGTACTACTAAGGATAATAAGAAATTAAATCATTAAGTGATGCTTTGTCAGAAGTTCTAATTAATTAATGAATGTCCAGTAACCTTAAATATGGGGATTCACCAAGTCGATGCAACCCGTTCTAATAACTTGGTAATACAGGGGTAGGTTAGTATTAATTATTTGGTGGAATGAATTAATATTAATTAATTAATTAAGTCATGGGTTGTGGACATGGAAATTAATTAATTCATAGGCCAACTTTATTATATACATCAGGTCCAAGATCTAGCCCAATAAATTTCATAAGAGGTGCCCATTAGCGTTTGAACCATAGTACTATAAATAGCCCATTCTCTTCTTAGATTTAACAAGTTAAGTCACAACAAATGAAATCCTAGAGAGGAGAGAGAGGGTGGTGTCTACCGAAGTGGAAGGAGAAGAAATTCGACTTTGTCTCGTGCGGCGCAATCCTGTGGAATCCTCACCAATAGCAAGAATGGAAAAGCAAAGCATTACATATCTTAAGAAGTGATCTGGAGAACAAGATTTTCTAATACCATATTCAATTTAATCTTGAATTAAATTGCAATAAATTTAATTCTCGTTCTGTATATTCAAATTGTACGTGTGGTGGGATTTGGATTCAACGCGATTCAGATTTAGACACTACATATCTTAATGCATTCCTGAAAACCATCGCATTAAATTCATAGGAGCATGCATAGGATTTTTTTTATCGATTGGTAATTATTTACCTCATCCATGAATGGCCCAACTTATTTGGATTTTGTGATTCAATTTACGACAATGAAAATCCCTACAATTAGTATCAAGCCAGTTTTTATTTTTTGGCTTTGTTGGATAGATAATTTTTCGATTTATGCATGAATGGATTTATTTATTATTGTGGATGGTTTTTGGTTTGTTGTGTTCCTCGTAGAAACCCGTAAATTTATTTCCAAGTCGTTTATCCGTGTTTAGATTAAATTGTTTTAAAAATCACGAGGAAATCCATGATTAGTTTTGATAGGAAACTCAAATGTAATAGATTAAATCTATTTTTTATTTTTTTTTCAAATTTGTAATTGTTCGCGGGGAAGTATATGAAGAACGAAGAAACATATTGCAAAGATCACGCAGTGGAAGATAGCGCTAAGCAGGAGGTCTTCACGGCCCAACCATGCCCAACCAGAGCACCGACGGTTGCAGCCAGCGGTGGGGACTTTCATCAGCTACCAACCTCAAGGTATCTTTGCTCTCCTCCATCGCTGCTTTATCTCCAAGCGGGATTAGTTAGACCCGGATGGAAGTCGGGATGGTGGTGATGGCAAGGGCATCACCAGTATTGTGAGACAGCAGTCGAGGGTAGTGCAGTGACGGCTGTCATTCGCACGCTCGTTTGCATGCATTTCAGGGTAAGCCTGTGGCGTCTCTTCTCGTGTTCTCTGGCGATTGGTGAAGGCACTCTAGCTGGCGGCAGTCATTGGACGTTGAAGTCCTGACTTAGTGACATTGTTCACGGGGGCTCTCCAGGTTGGTGGTGAACGAAGTAGCGGCGTTGTGAAGATTGTGATATGTGCGGGTTTTTGCATGGCATCTACGCACAACAATATTGTGTGACACTTTGGTGGCTATTCCGGCATGAATTACTGGTGTCAAAAATGTGGGGAGGTGCGCCCTGTGTCGGGCTTCCATGCCCAGTGGTTGGCGGTCGGGAATTACATGCAAGTGGCTTGAGGCAGCGGCATGATTGGCTTCCTTGTGCAGGCCCAATCGCAAACTCTAAGTTTGCTGCTGCGAGGGCATATCAACTGGAATGGGTCAATATGGTTTTTGTCTACTCAGCATATCGGTCGACTTGAGCCAAGTCGATCGACTTAGCTCGGCTACAGATCCCCTATGCATTTTTCATCCGCTTGAGGATTACAAGGCCAATTTTGAAGACGTGTTATTTCATTTTTAAATGTAATGGAATAGGATTGGTTTTTGGGGCCACGAGAATATTTTAGTTTGTTTTAATTGTTCTCCTATGATGTGTGATTTATTTAATTGCACTATAAGTATGTTGTAGATAATATGAAAGTATGTTTTTACTGTTTTATTATTTACTGATTTTCGAGCATGCTTATGTGTTTTTTTTCATATGATGAATTATATTTTAGATTTTAGGACACGTTTAATACATTCAAAAATCTAGAAAAATATGATGGCATGAAAATTATATGTGCATAGTTGAAACCTCTTAAATTAAAAATACTAAGCAATGTTTTTATATTAAAAATCAACAGACTTCCACAAAGCGGGCCTAGACTTTAAGTGGGCCTTTCGTCTTAGTAAATTTCTACGAGTGTAGCTTGCTAATTCCTGGAGTTTCATGGGTTGTAGTAGTTGGGATTTCTAAACAAACAATTTAAATCATGTGAATACTGGGACCACTTGTGCATAAACGTCTACGAGTGTAGCTTGCGTACCTGTGTTTCTCACTGGTATTCTAGGATTGATTTAAATTAAAGATAACAAAGGTTATGAGAGTCTTGTGGTGTGGCTCTAATAAGCATTCCAAATCGACCTCTTGTAGATAGAGTTAGAGTTTGTGGTTAATTGCTTAGAAGTATCTAAGGATATAATGCAGTTGCTACTTCCCTATCCTTGGTATATGGCTTCGTCTAAGTCTTTCACTAATTAATAATTTCATGTCTAAGTATTCCTAACATGGTATGAAATTATATGATTGGGCTGAACTAATTGAGGTAGACAAGGTAGTCTGGTTGAGAGTCACATCATAAACGTCTACAAGTGTAGCTGCATGTATGTTCATATTTGATCTTTTATTTGTCTCATAAATGTCGACGTAAACTGTTGATCATATTCTCGCTCACAAGCCTTTATCAGATCCTAAGTTCCCTGAATATAGTTTCTGCGTCAAACCTATTCTCTATCTTAGAAACGAAAATAAGTTCTTTTTATGGATCCACTTGTCTGTGGCTATGATGAAGTTTTGAACATGAACTTGAGTTTTATGATCGATGGTAGTGAGCCGATGATTTTTCCTATGAGCTTATTATTGCTAGTATATGTAGAGACTTAAAGTACACGTATGAAAACTTCAAAAGCACAGGAGAAATTTGGAAGGATCTCTCAACAACATACGGGGAGGCGGAATGAACTATCAGCTATAGACTAGTATATGATCTTGTATGCATGAAAATGACTGAAGGAAGTTCGGTGACTGCGCATGTTAAGTCCATGATTGACATCATGAGGCAATTCACGGTGCGGGGAGGTAATATTAGTGCCCAGGAAGAAATTTATTTTATCTTAAATTCTCTTCCCAAGTGTTTCGATGAATTTAGAAAGATGGTTGCTACAAAGAGAGAATATGCTTTGTTTGAGCTGCTCGAGGACTTTTTAACGGTTTGGTGAATATATCTGCTAACTGGTCTTCGGTCCTAATGTATTCCACTGAGAAATCTTCCTTCTGCACATGCTCTCGGATGAAATGGTGATGAATATTGATGTGCTTCATCTTGGAATGTTGAAATAGATTCTTCGAAATAGAAATTGCGTTGTTGCTATTACAATTTATAGGAACACATCCTGTATCTATTCCATAGTCCTTAAGTTGTTGCTTTATCCACAACACTTGAGCATAACAGCTGGCCGCTGCTACATATTCTTCTTCTGTGGTTGATGTAGCCACTGAATGTTGTTTCTTGCTGAACCAACTAATCAGTTTATGTCCTAAAAACTGACAGGTTCCACTTGTGCTCTTTCTTTCGATTTTACAGCCTCCGAAATCTGAATAAGAGAATCCATTCAACATGATTTCATCAGTTTTGGTATATCAGATACCCAGAGACTCTGTACTCTTGAGGTATCTTACAACTCTCTTTGCCGCGTCCATGTGAGACTTCTTTGGATTCGCCTGGAACCTTGCACATACTCTCACGGCATAAGATATGTCTGGTCGATTGGCAGTTAGATACTGTAAAGATGCAATTATTCCTCTATAAGTTATCGGGTTGACAAGTTCTCCTTCTTCATCGAGAGTGATCTTTGAACTGGTGCTCATAGGGATCCTTAGTGATTTTGTCTTCTCTGGACAAAATTTGTTGATCAAGTCTTGAGTATACTTTTTCTGACTTATGAATATTCCTTCGTCAGACTAATCAACTTGCAAACCAAGAAAGTAAGTCATCTTGCCCATCATGCTCATCTGAAATTTGATCTGCATTAGCTAGGCAAACTTCTCACATAACTTTGTAATTTTACTTCCGAAGATGATGTCGTCTACATAGATCTGAACAAGTAGGATGTCCTCTCCATCCTTTATCTTGAATAGTGTTCGATCTATGGCACCTTTCTCAAATCCACTTTTGAGCAGAAACTGTGAGAGAGTTTCATACCATGCTCTAGGTGCTTGATTTAATCCATATAAAGCTAAACTCAGCTTGTAGACTTGATTTCCTTCCTCGAAACCTGGTGGTTGTTCGACGTAGACCTCTTCCTTTAATTCGCGATTGAGGAAGGCATTCTTCACATCCATCTGAAGAACTGTGAAGTTATGATAGGCTTCATATGCTAGGAATAGTCAAATTGTATCCAGTCTGGCTACTGGGGCAAACGTCTTAGCGAAGTCTATCCCTTCATATTGAGCGTCACCTTTTGCAACCGATCTTGCCATATTTCGAACACTGGTACCGGTCTCATACCTTTTATTCTTAATGACCCACTTGGTACCAATCACAGACTGATGTGTAGGTCGATCCACAAGATACCACACATTGGTGCGAGCGAACTCATTTAGTTCCTCCTGCATCACATTTATCCAGTCTGTAGATTGAAGAGCTTCTGTGATCATCACTGGTTAAATCTGAGATATGAAGCAACACATCAATGTTGTCCCCTGTCTGGTTTGAACAGGATTTCCAACATCATCAAGATGGCTTCCTTGGGATGATCTCTTAACCACCTAGGCTTGTTTACTGGTGCAGCTTCAGCACAGGCAGCTGGATCTTCAAAAACTGTAGGATGTTCCTCTTGAGATGGTTTAACATTAGATTCTGGATCTCTTCCATCCTTTTCTTCAGAGGCTCCTTCATCTCCTTATTTTGGAACTGCGTTCTGGTTTGCTTCTAAATTATGAACAGCAGCTGGCTCGTCGGCGGAGTTTTATTTCTTGGTGTCCTCAAGGTTGACTTCCTTGGGACCAGCTTGCTCTGCTTCTAGAACGGCATTCTGTGCTTCAGGAGGCTTCTTTTCACCTGAATCTTCTATGTATGTGTTCCTTAAGGCCTCAGCGATGACATTTGCATTATCGGCCCTCTCGACTATTTGGTGTTCAGCCGAGGAAACCGGAGTCTCAGAGATATCACTCATAGATCTAGTCGGATGAACTTTTTGATTATGATCAAGATCACTTTTAGGTTCCTCATTGACATCATTGATCTCATGATTTCCGAGACTCAGTTCTTGGAGTGTCGTGCGCACTAGAGTAGCTTCATAAAAAACAACATGACATGTTATCTCCACAAGCTGGATTGTCTTGTTGAATACCCTATATCCCTTATATGATGGGTGTCCATATCCAAGGAACACGTCTTCATCAACCGTAGGGTTGAAGATACTCAACTAAAACATCCCATTATTGTGAATATAACATGGAGAACCGAAAGCACAAAGAGGAGCTATAGAGGGCTTACGACCATTGTAGATTTCTTAGGGAGTCTTGTGAAGCCGCGTGTTGAATGCACTTCTGTTTTGTGTGTAGCAGGCTGTCATCAAGGCTTCTTCCTAGAATCCCTTTCCAATGTCAGTTTCAGCCATCATGGTTCTCACTCTTCTTTGAGAGTCATGTTCCTTCGCTCAGCGAGACCATTCTGTTGAGGAGTTCTTGGCGCAAACTTCTCATGACCAATTCCTATCTCAGCGCAGAAGTCCATTCGAGGTCAATTGCAGAATTCAGTTCCATTGTCCGATCTTATCCTTTTCACTTTTAATCCTTTTTCATTCTTAAGACGGTTGAGTAGCACCACCCATGTATATCTTGAGTAGTCATGAACAACTACTAATGTATATCTTTGTTTTCCAATTGTGGGTGGGGTGACTAGACCAAACAAATCAATGTGGAGTAGCTCCAAGATCCTCTTTGTGCTCGCTGTGACTGGCCTGATCGTGAAAGAGACTTTTGTCTATTTCCCGAACTGGCAGGCTTTACACACTGCTTCTTTCTTGAACTTCTTCTGTTGCAGTCCTTCAACTAGTTTATGTTTCACTAGATGTCGGATCAAGTTGAAGTTCAGATGACTGAGTCTCTTGTGCCACAGCCAATATAAGGCTTCTGAGGAATTGATTGCTACGAGGCATGTCCCTCTTACTCCACTAGACAAATCTACATTATATAGACCTCCTCTACTGATTCCTCTGATTATAATCTTGTGTGACTCTTTGTCTATTATTTGACATTCTGATTTTTCAAATCTGACAATGTAGCCACTTTCACTTAGTTGACTTATACTGAGGAGATTGTGCTTCAGATTAGTGACCAAGGATATGTTCTGAATTATTATTCCAATGTGCTCCACGTATCCTTTTTCAATCACTTGACCCGTGGCCTTGTTTCCAAAGTTACTCCTTCATACCTTTCTAGGTCCTTGATCAATCATTTTTCTCCTGTCATGTGAGCCGAGCAGCCGTTGTCTAATATCCAGGTTTTTGACTTCTTTAGCGGACTCGTACCCTACAACACAGAAGAAATTATTTAGGTCCCCGTATCCTTTCGGGTCCTGCAAGGCTAGTTATGTGGATCCAACCTTTTGGTATCCACACTTATTTCACTCTCACAATGTGTGAAACTAAATCACCCTTCTGATTACGATTAGCCTTTCTTCTAAAGAGGTGTGCTATTTGGGGGGTGTGATCTGTGAACTCTTTCTAAAGTGACTAATTTGGAAAGAGTTTTGAAAGAATCTTCTCGGGTATGTAGCCCTCACAGTCTTTTGAGTATAAAACTGTCTAGACTCTGGCCTCGAATAGATGTTCCCCCTATTCGGATGGTAATTATGATGAACAGCAGTTCTATCATAGCTTCTCAAATTAGTTTCTGATTGTCGAACTAACTTCCTTGCAACATATGCATGTCGCTTAGTCGTTCTTGTTGGTAAAACTGGATTCATTGCATAGGAGACATTTTGCTTATCCAGTTTTAAGGGAAGGTCAGTTCTCCTCTCAACAGTTTGCTTATCCAGTTTTCTAACTGTGTTAGCATTCTATTGAGAAGCCAGTTCAGTGTTTCACCAGGATTTGGTCTTGACATTCTTAGTAACTAGCTTCTTTGAAATTACCTTTCCCTTTTCCAACAAAGGACCTGAACTGAGTCTTGCTTTGACAAAGCCTAAATGAGTATCCTCAGTTCCTAAGGTGGGATTATGATTGTTCAAGACATCCTTTTTATGGTATTCCATAAATCCAAGTCCGAATTTATCAGATGGAGATCTTTCAACACTAAGAATCTCACTCAATGTTTTCGAGCTTCTTATAAAAGAACAATTACATTCAACATGCTCAAGTTTCCTTAAAGAATCACGTTCCTATGACACATTTTGAAAATCTTTAAACAATTTAACGTGTTCTTCTCTTATATAATTTAATTCCTCACTAAGTGACCTAGTTCTTTCGACTTCATTGGTCAAAACTAAAATTTTCGATTTCAGTGAGGCATTTTCACTAATTAGTGTGTCCTTAATTTCATGAAACTTTTCAAATTCTTTAATAATTTTCTCATGTGAGATATCCTCTATACTTGAGTGACATGCTTCAGAATTTGTATAAAAGCATAAAGAAACACAAGGTGAAGGCATATTAGTTGTTACCACGATTTCGCGGTTTTAAGCACTTTCTTCTTCATCGGTAACATCTCCATCTATGGCTGCCATGAAAGCAAGAAATGCGTCCTCATCCTTCTCATCTTTAGACTTATAATAGCCACCGTCATGGTCTGGTACGTCTTATACTTCAGTTCTGGTGAGCATTGCTTGGGCAACAGCTTTGGATGCTCTCCTCTCGAACAATTTCTTCAATCTTTCTCTCTCCTCCTGAGAGACTTGAGGGCATTCATACTTCAAGTGGTCAGGAGAGTTACACTTGTAGCATGTACGTGGTTCTCTCTTGATGAGCCTTTGCTCACTGGACTGAGCTTCCTTCTCTTTGCCTTTTGCTTTCTCAAGGAGTGCGGTCAGGTTCCTCAACTGTTCCTCCAGTTTTGAAACTGATAGTTCAGTTTCTATCTTCTGAACTGCATTGGAGGCGTCCTTTGCTGGTGATTGATAGGCAGTCTTCTCGAAGTAAACTGGCCATTTTGAGCACCTTTGAAAATCTCTCTTTACAAAAAAGGCTGCATCACCATCGGCTGCTGAATTGGGAGTTCGAGCAGCTTCAATTATGTTCACCATCTGGATGTCCCATTCATGGGCTTGAAGTTCGGAGAACAGTTCTTTGGTGGCCATTTTGGAGAGATCCATGGTCTTCAAACTGGTGGTTTTAACAAACCAATCCTCCTTCAGTAGTCACGATAGAATTTTGGCATTCATATCTGACACCTTCTATTCTCTTCCAAGACTTTTCATCTCGCTGATGATGGTGTTGAACCTTGCTTCCATCGACTTGATTGTCTCACCAGGTAGCATTCTGAAAGATTCGTATTTTCCCACAACAACTTGCTTCTTGTTACGCTTCATCGCCTTTGTCTCCTTTGTGATGTCGTTGATCCAATCCCAAGTTCCTTTGCCGTGTTGTGCTCCACGGCTGCATCCATGTGAAAATCTGGGAGGGATCGTATAATCATTTCCTGCGCAGTGTGATCAACTTGGTGGCGTTTCCTGTTCTCATGTGTCAAGTCCTCCATAGGTTTATTTATCATTTCAATGCCGCTTGGAGCATCTCCTGTGGCGAGTACGAATTTTAGCATCTGGATTTTTAGAGGTCCATTCGTTAGAACCTCATCCATCTCTGGATGTCTAGCTCTCAACTGAATGAGACATCTCTTCTTCCATACTTCGAACTTCTCTGGATTGTACTTGGGAAGGTTTGAATAATTCATCATTATGCTCTAAAGATTATTTGCTCGCTAATCACACTTAAACAATCAGTTAGAGTGTAAGGAAGTATGAATCCGATCTTAAACGACTCAAAACAGGACAGTCTAGAAAGACCGACCTGCGTTGATACCACTTGTTGGTCCCAGATCAGAGTACGTATAATATGCAGTAGAAGTATAAAATTTGTTAAATTCGCACTCTAACTTAGACAATTCAGCTAACTATTGACTTAGTTTTACTTAGCAGTTTTAGCAATACGATTCACGTTAGCCAGCAGATTGTTTTAACAGTTTTACCATTGTAAGCAGTTAACAGTTTATGCACTTCAACACTTACGAGACAAATGTTGAAGGTTTCAAGATATGCCAGAAAATTGTAAAGTGCATAAGAAAATAAAACTGGAAATGACAAGGATATTTATAGTTTTTTGGAGCCTTAAATCCTTCATCCACTCTTCGGATATCAGATCCAGTAATTCAATAAGTAATGACAATACACTCCTCACGATCTATAGCCAGTTGATGTAGAGACCTCCGTCCACAGCACAAAGGATCACTCGCCAAGGTAGCTGTACTTCACTCCTTGTTTAGTCCGTCGAAGGCTCTGCGTCTTCTCTGTGGACCGGCTCGAAGTTGGACTGAGGACAAACCTCCCTTTTCCTCCTTCGGTAGGTTGGATAGTTGAGTTCTTCCCAGAACTTTCACAGTTTGGCAGTTGCCCGTCTTATTCGTAGAATAAGACCACCAAAGAGGTAGATTAAGTCGGCTGACTTAATCCTCGTGTACCCAGGGTAACGCGGTGAATCTCCAAAGATTCTATAAGCAATAAATGCTTCGTGTTCAATAAATGAACCACGATATTAATGCCTTCTCTCTTGAAAGTGTGTAATGCCTTGAGCTTTAACTTATGTGGAGAGTCTGGTGTGTCGGAGATTCAAATGTGCGAGATTGTTTAGAGGTTTGGCATAAGATTTTTGCAATGGTTTTTATGTCTCTGTAGTTCCTGCTATTTATTGGTGGAGACCCAGAAAATAGCCGGTAGAGACATAGAGAAGAATGTCCAATCATAGTCCATTCTTTTCTATAAAATGTTGTTTTCTCCTCTGATATCTCTGCTGCATCGACCTACTTTTCAGAGCAGCTTGTACTTGATGTGTCAGACGTTCAAACAACGTTGTACACCAGTCGCAACTGAGTAGTTTCTTTCTCTTCTTATTGACTTCCTCAAGGATCTTCAGCGACTGCTCGACACTAGCCTCGTATGCATTCTTAGACGCGAAACTTTCTTGACTTGAAACTATTAGCGCCTCTCAACAGTTTTCTTTGAGTATTCAGACTTTGGCAGGAAAAATGTCTGCACAGTTTTTATGACTTTGATCTTCTCTGCTTGTCTTCGTCTTGTATGCACGACAGTTGTCTCGTCAGAATGATGTCTTCTTCAAAACTGTTCCACATTTCTGATGATATCCTCCTTCCTAGACTATTACAACTCGATTATCCTATACAAGTATTATATGAGGTAATACTCTAAAGCCTAGACTTTGGTATATAGTTTTGACACATCAAAACATCAAATTAAAGTGGGATTACAACAGTAATACCTAACAAAAATTGTATGTGTGGTGGAATCGAATTTGCATTCGACGCTACTCAGATTCAGATACTACAAATATAAAGGTATTCCTGAAAGCCATCACATTAAATTTATTGGAGCAGGCATAGGGTTTTTTTATTGATAGATAATTGTTTACAACATCCATGAAATCCAGCTTATTTGGATTTTGTTATTCAATTTACGACAACGAAAATCCCTACAAGGATCTCATCAACAAATTTTGTCTAGAAAAGACAAAAATGCAGAGAATACTCAGGCTCAGACTTTAGAGGATGTCGAATTGATCGGTAGAGCACCAGTAGGTCTTGAGTTTTTCGGTCACAAGTTGTTAAGCTAGTTTAATTGTTCTTCACAAATATTGTGGATCAAACAACAATCGGGGGATTATGATGTCAGTTCTGGTTGTGTGCCGATCTATTGCGATAACAACAGCGCAATGTGCATCACGAACAATTATTCACCACTCTAGAATAAAGCACATTGACATTAAAAATCATTTTATTTGAGATCATGTGGAGAAAAAGGGTATCTTCATCGAATATATCCGAACAAAAGATCAGCATGCAGATATATTCACCAAGACACTTCTTGAAGAAAGATTTAGAGAGTTGTGCATAAAACTTGGACTTTTGGAGTTTGATGAGATTGCACATGAAGAGGAATAAGTCCAACGTCTCATTCTTTGTTTTATGGTGAAAAAGACAAAATAAAACTGAGTCCAAACTTTTAGTTTCAATATTCAGAGAAGGATTCAAAATTTATTTATTTACCAATTTAATAAAGCTCACCAGTTATGCCACATCAGCAACTAACTCAAAGAATGACCAGTTTGTCGAGTCAGTAAACTTGCCACTAGCGGAAATCTGTAAGTATCTTGGTCCAAGTCGTTGAACTACATTAAATACCGATTTGAGAGCATTGCATATTCAGAAGGAATAGGAGTGCGACACATCAACAATTACACTAGTCGAGGCGATGAGACTAAAACTTTGTAAGAAGCGTACCTTCTTTCAGTAAATCTTCTGAAGGAAGATTATCTCGGGTATATCTCAACTACTAGATGATTATCTCGAAAAGACGCTTCTTTTGGTGAATATCTTCTACCTTCTCACCAAGGACTTGGAACACAAATCTCCACATCTTTTTGGCATCTAATGATAGCGCATCAAAACCTTCAAACACTGCTTCGTGAAAGAAGAGATTGTCGGATTGCATGTTTCTATGGAAGATTAACGTCAAATCACATATATCAACGTCTTCTACTCTCTCCAAAAAATAAATCTCCTACTATCGTTCAAAATCGATGAAAGAATTGTTAATGTTACCTTTTTTGATAGAGGCATTATTAAGTTCATTTGAGGGAAAATCCTAAATTTATTTGGAATTAAACATCTCCTCTCTGTCAACTTAGATGACATCGGAGGATACATTGTAGTAAGAAGGAAGCTATGCCAAGCACGACTTGAAATATTTATGACTTCTTCTCCTGCCAAATTTAGACAAGAACTAATTGCAGGGTTCGGCCAAAATGTACGAATATCTTATTGTCAGCGGGAAAATAATCACTATCACATCCGTCAAGCTAGCCGAACTCTTCGGAGTTTCAACCACTGAAATAAATCTAAAGGTTTATCTAGGTTAGGAAAAGTATCCGGAAGAGGCTTACTGGGAGAAATTGAATGTGAAAAATAATGATGAATTCCATCAAAACTTTTCCAGAGACTCTCTACACTATGTGGAATGTATCAGATTCTGATCAATGAATCTTTGATATGTCATCTAGACTACATCAAAGCCTTCTACAAGGACTCCTAGCGTGCGATGATTGCAACAGACAATTTTGCAAATATCAATTGGGCAAAATACCTTTTCTCTCACCTGCTGAAAGGAATCGATCGATGCTGTCAAGTAGCAAACCATTTGGGCTATAGCTCAGCGCTCTCATAGAAAAGGAAATTTCTCTCACAACTTGTAGAGAGGATATAAAGGATGAAGATTTCTTTCCACCCAGATTTATTGGGAAGAAAAGATATCCCGACATTGTTGAAGTCACTAGAAGCTCTCGGAGAACAAGGTTCTAAAGTATGTATTTTCTTTCAATTAGCACGTATGTATACTCTAGAAATAATTTATGATTATATATCTATGTTTAGAAGCAATCTCTTTGTCCAAACTATTGTTCATCACCCTAAAATTTTAATATAAAAATATCTCTCCTGTTAAGTGGGATGATTCTTAGGGCAGGCTGCCTAACTAAGGAAATCGGATTTTGAGGAATAGAACCTATTAGAATATCATTAGTAAACTCAAAACTCATCCTTTACCAGCTTGATAGTAGTGGTTTTTGACAACATCAAAATGGAGGAAATTTTTAGGAAGTATTCCTACCGACTTAATTATTTTGATTTGTCAAAATATTGTATAGACACCAACAAGTTTAGAGTGTCTCTAGAATAGCTCTAGTTTGTGCAAAACTTTTATAGTCTTGTTTAGGATTTCTTTGAGTTGCAACAGAGCTGATCAAGACAAACTGTGATCAAAATCTAATCTACCACTTCAAGATGCGCAAGGAGTGAGAAGAAAAGAGCTACAAGTTTGGAAATTGATATTCTAAAAAACTAGCTGGCGTCACAACTTTGGACGTCACCCATTTATAATGATCTAGATAATCTCACGACACCAATCCGTGCATATAGACATGTGAACAAGTTCGGAGGAACATTCTTCAAGGCCAGACTTCAAATATAGAGATTATTCAAAGTCTGGAGGCCCTGGTGAACAACCACTTTATCAATTCCTCAGACTGACAAAGGGTCATTCTGAAACAAAGTTGCAGAGTCAACATCCTGTGTCAAAAAATGACTGAGTAGGTACAAAAGTTTTAGGAAAGCACCCTGTCCTTTGCAGAAAGGAGACATCGGATTGGATAACATCCACTATGTCTCTAAACAACTACTTATTTGAAACCGCTCTCACTTCATCTATAAATAAATGAAGTGCTCACAGAGTGGTTACCGATTCTTACCAAAAACATCAACAGAAAACTCTTGTGAAATTGCCATTACTATGAGAAATCTCAAACTCAAGTTTTCTATTTTCGAGGCTTTTTATAAGCTTACTGTGTGTCATCTTTGAAGTCGAGACTCGTAGCCTCTCAGCTCGAGTTATCTTTTTGATGTTCTTACTGTCCAAGTAAGAACATAACAATTTCATCTCATCTCCAAGTAGGAACTATTACAGGCGTCCAGCCGCAAGTTCGACAATTTCGGGAAGAACTCTAATGCAGAAAAATGGTGTTAAATCAATTTCCAAAGCAATTAGATAAGGGGGCTTTTATTTTGATGCAGAAAATCAAACAAACGAAATTAAAGATGAAATTTACTTGTTGTATGAATCTAGCTAAAGAACATTTCTCAGAAATTAGAGAATGAGTAGATCAATGATTACTTTAAAGATATACAACAATTTTGTGAATAAATGGGTTTATAACTCAACATATGTAAATCGAAACTAATCTTCAATCTTACCCGTCATAATAAATTTACTTCATTCTCTACTTGTTTAATCTCATAAACACACCCAGCATGCAATTATTCAATTTTTGTCTACTTATGTTAAAAGTAGATTGTATGAGATCAAAAGATCTTTATATTTGGTTGCAACAGGGCTTAAGGTGAACGTGGGATGATTTTGGAAAGTAAGTTTAATATCTAGGAATGAGATTATGACTGTCTTTATTCGATAAAAAGCCAAGCACCTAAAACATTTTCATAATGTGTGAAACTTTTTTTTTTCAAGGTGATTGAATTTGATGATTTTATGATTTTCATTCATGTTTTTGATCCCCTTCCAGAATTTCCCATCTTCTCTCTCTATATTTTTTTTGTACTTTTTATTTTCAAATTATGTAGGTTTATCAAAGAAAGGATTACAGGCTTCTTTGGCAGGTAAAAATGTAAAATGAAAAAAAAACTAAGGCTCAAACTTGGCTTCTCAGGATACATATAAAGGTGGGGTAGATGTTTGGCCATTTAGTAGGTTATCCTAAATATGCTTTTATAATTACAAAACAGTACAGCCTAACGATGTAGATTCGATATGCAAATCAAGGCAAGTTCTATAAACAACCAATCCAACAATGCTATCACTCTAGAAAGAAAGAAAAAAGCACAAAGCATGCTTAAATAGACTAAAAATATTCCTCACAAAAGAAAGTTTAGTTTGATTTTTGTTTGACTTTATTATATCCAAATCATCAACAAAACATTAGAAAAACAAGAGGTTCACTGAAATCTGTCATGCAAAAGTCCTATATTCTCTTTTCTAAGTTCAATACCCAACAAGAGTCAAAGCAACACTCGTAAGCTATTACAAAAATAATCCAGAAAAGCAGTTTCAGATCAAACCACCAACAAAAATAGCAATTAAATCGCACTCCCTCCCCTAAACTTATATCATGCATTGTCCTCAATGTATGGAAAAAGAAGTAAACAAACTAGTATTTAAAGAAAGAAAGTTACTAATACGCCTTGTGGTTTGTCGATTCCTTAGATATTTATGCACTAAGCTTCATTCGATGGCTGAAAGCCCATTCTTGCATAGAATGAAAACTGGTTGGCTTCCATACAGACTAAACGGGAAGCAATCTTGTCTACTCTTTTCAGTAGTGCAGCAAGATCTTTAGGATCAGGTGCATCTGATGGTGTCGAAGAAGTAGACGGTGCTCTAGACATTTGGTCACGAATAGAGCAGAACTCATAGCTAGCATCCAGACACTTTTTCACTAATCCCATAGAGACGAGGTTATGAATATCTAGTGGCTCCATTTGAGTGAGTGGGCTCTTCTTGATGGCTGCAGTGAGGAGGCCAGAACGAGCAACAATAATGCAAATATAAAATCTAACAACCAGTGGTCTGCTTCTCTTTGTTAGAATCTGTGAAATTTATGTGGCAATCCAAAAGACAATGTTTATCCTAAGTCCCTACTCCAAACACCAAAATAAAAAGAATTCAGTTTTACTCAAGACATTAGAAGAAGAACTTCTACAAGAAAAGGAATTTTCAGGAAGCGATGAATATACTTAAGGGTTGAATCCTTTAAATCAAAGGCTTTTGAGAGGTTTGGATTATAGGCGGATGCACTGCACGACCATTCTGAATATAAACAATAAAGATGGAAATCGGGCGTGAAGTAGTAGAGAGTTGTGACATAAGAATCCGATTCGGCTTCTTCCTCTGAAATTACACCCAGGGCAATGTTAAACTTGGTAACAAATAGCTCAAGCAACTTTCCTCCTAACTGAAAACGTATTGCCTTCGGAGTATTCACGGAAACATAGTGGGCTACCTGTGGGAAATCAAATGTAGTGTAATTCTCACATGAGTTCATTGTAGATACTGTTGGGATTGTATACTGAAAGCATATATGATTAAGTGTTTTGTACACTGGTCTTCATATATGTGTCGCTACAATGATGCTCGCTGTCTGATGAAATAAAAATACAACGAACCATAATATCCTATTATCTCGCCTATAGGGATAACCGTATGGTGTGTAGGCGATCATAGAGGATCATATGAATCGTTTGACCTAGCGAGATATAAACAGTATTACAGCTGAGACAGTCCCTGAATAGGCTGTCGGTCTAAACTGCGGCACATCGGTTCAAAAGTTGGCTTATCCTAGCTACTTGATGTGTCGGTACATGGTTATGTATTAATGGGATCAACAGTGGGATGTGCCATTCTCATTGACATATGAATGAGCCAGATCCCTAACATACTTCCTATGATCTAAAACCTAACTGAAGGATAAGGGGCACACACAGATTGACCACACTTTGATTTACCATGGTGGCGAGTCTTACATGTACTCTTATACCCGTATTTTGGGTGTTGGCAATTTGTGTGTGGCCTGCTTAGGCTAGACATTTTGGTAAGCATATCCGTTTCAGGATGGTGACATTCCCTGAGGAGCTCACAAGGTTCATTATGCTAAACCCAATAGGTTGAATTATTTAATTCACGCATAAGTGAAAAGTAGTGAGTGGTATTGCTCAGGAAATAAGAGATTAATTAATTGTGGCTTTCACTAGCAGCGCAGAAGATGTAGTAGGAGCAGATTCAGAGAAAATCGGAATTACAATAGGTGGATTTTGGTTTACCTCATTCATGGATTCAGAGTCAGAGGCTGAACTGCAAGGTCGGCGAGCTTGTTTCATAGCAATCTTTTTGACGCGTGGCATGGCGGCAGCAACAATAAGAGTTTGGGAAAGTGGCGGTGAATGTTGTAATATTTTATTTTTTCTGAGGGCGATGTCAAACGAATGAAAAGAGGGTAACAATGAATTAAAATGGATTTGGGGATTAGGGTTAATTTGGGTAAATTTATAGTAAGGGATCTTCTTTCCATACAAGTCCACCAATACGATGAGAGCCAGGCTTGTAATTGTACTTCCTGTAGCTTTAAGAGCCCACTCTCACATTCTAGTTAGACTGGTTCGGTTTTTCTCAAAAAAACTTCAAAAATTTTTAAATTTTACTCCAACATTCCTTAGCATCTGCATGAACTTAATCATTAAAATCAAACTCGAAAAATAAAGCAAATTGAACTGCATCAAAAAGTGCATATTAAATGAAAGAAACAAGAAAATTAAAAATAGCTCATGGGTTGCCTCAAACGTAGCGCCTTTGTTTAATGTCTTTGGCTAGACATCCTTCTTAAGTTAAGGCTTTTGTTCTTGTAATGTCATTGTCTCTTCATCTCCAAAGTTGAATTCATCATAGAAGGGTTTGAGCTTATGTACATTGACTTTAAAAATCTTTTCAGTTTCTAGGCTCTTAATCTCAACTGCACCATAAGAGAAAAAATGATTGGAAAACAAATTTCCCAATCCACTGGGATCAAAGCTTACCAGGAAACAATCTCAGATTCAAGTTATAGAGTAGCACTTTTTGGTCAGGTGAGAATACTTTCTGAATGGTCATACGATCATGGAAAGATTTTTTCTTTTCCTTGTAAATAGCAGAACTATCATATGCATCACGACGAGTCTCCTCTAGTTCTTGCAGTTGTAACTTATGATGAGTACTAGCTGTAGGGATTTCACAGTCGTGAATTCAATCGCTAAATCCATATAAGCCCGGATCGTTCCATGGATATTATAAATTATTTCAATCTATAAAACGCTAGACATTCTCCTATGAATTTAATGCAGTGGATATTCGAATTACCTTAACTCGGTAGGGTCTGAACCGATCTTTCGCATTTGAATCCATTCATTTGATTCCACCACGCAATTTGATTAAACTGCGGAATAAGAAATTAAAATAAAATATAATTTCAAGATTTAATCAAATAAAAGGAAGAAAGAGAAAAATGGTTGTTCTCCGATTATATCTTTAGATCTGTTTCTAAATGTTGTTCAATCCTGCTACTGGTGAGGATTCCACTAGACTGTGATTGAGCATGATAGAGTTGAGAATTTTTTCCACCCTCTACAGAATAGGCACCCCTCTCACTCTCTCTCTTAGGGTTACCATATTTTTAAAATTGATATGACTTGAGAGACAGTACCATCTATTTATAGATCTAGGGTTGAAACCCTAATGGGCTACTGTGCTCCTTTTCACAATATTTATGTGGGCCAGACCTAGGACTTAATGCAAATAATAAAGTGGGCCTATGAATTAATAAATTCCCATGTCCACAACCCAGGACAATATTAATTAATTAGTATTAATTCTTTTTCACCACATAATTAATACTGACCAACCCTTTATTACCACGTTTTGAGAACGAGCTTCATTTACCTTAGAATCCTCATATTTAAAGTTACTGGACATTCATTATGGTTACTCGACGTTGACCACATAATTAATACTAACCTAACCCTTTATTTTCCTGAGTTGTACCACTCAAACCTTATCACTCGTGCTTAAACTTAATCAGCCTGCAGGACTTTCGCACGATGAACATTATTGAGCTCCTCAAGGAATGTCCCCATCCTTTTACTTGAATATGGAAACCTAACTAAAGTCTCATACTGTAATACACGAACTACTATTACCGAAGATTCGGGTATACGAGCACGTTAATCAGGCTCTCCACCATGGCAAATCAAAGCAACAATCAACCCGTGCATACCCCTAAACCATCGTTAGGGTTTGGATTCAATCAATATTGAGATCTTCTATTCTCTAATTTCAGATAGAAGAATAATCTCACTCTGGTCCAGCCATTACACAATCGCACGTACAAGCATATCAAGTTATCAAGACAGATCACTTCTTTCCAACTATGCTGCAACCTATACCGACAGACTTATCCTCAATGCTGTCTCGGCTGTGATAATATTTATATCTCACTAGGTCAGGTGATCATACTGTCTTCTGCGATCTACAACGCGCTGTATGATCGTCCCTATCGGTGATATAAGAGGATACCATTGTTCCTCGCACGTAAATTTGTTTAACAGATATAAGAGGATACCATCAATCCTTTTTAGATGGATTCACTGTTTTCTCTAGGATGGACTTGATCTCAGGGAATTATGAGAAAGCTTTAGTATGTGAATTGTTCCTGAGTCAATCCACTCAACCTTTTTCACTTATGCTTGAACTGAATCAGCTTGCAGGACTTTAGCATAACGAACCTTTTGAGATGCTCACGGAATTTCACCATCCTATACTTGATGTGGTTACATAGTTCCAGTTACAGACAGTCGTACACCAATGGTTACCACCCAAGATACATATATACAAGCTCAACTCGAACCTTTCATTGCATCTCAAAGTGATGTACAAATCTATGTATACTTTTGTACAGTCATCTAGGCTTAAGATTCCATCGAGCCATCGAGATAAGGATTCATTTTGATGACAGATAAAGGAACCGATTATAACTTAGGTCCTATCAAGGCGTACCGCACGTACCAGCATACCAAGCAACCTAGATAAGCTGGTTATTACCGCGTATGCTGCAGCGTATACCGACAGTCTATCCTAGGAGTGTCTCACCTGTGATAACAATTTATATCTCACTAGGTGAGGCGATTCATACGATCTTCCCTGATCTACTACACACCGTATGATTTCCCTATCCACGAGATAAGAGGATAAGATTATTTGCAAAACATGTTTGTTAATTCGGAAAGGAGATGATCATACAACCTTCATGATTCCCAGTATATTAACCAATAAATTGTAAATAATATACCAATCATAATGCTTTCAGTATATAATTTCGTCACCATCAACAAGTGGTGGTCACTTTGGTTCCAAATGTACTGCACATAAAGTCCTAGAGTGTGGATTATTTTGGCCCACTATTTATAGAGATGCTAGCATGTTTTGCAAATCTTGCAAGGAATGTTAGAAAACAAGTAATGTAGGCCCTAGGAATCTGATGCCCCAACATCTTGTTCTAGGTGGAAGCGAAAGCTTCCAACACTGATGATTCTAAGGCTGTCATAGAGTTTCTAAAGTTACATGTTTTACCCAGTTTAGGACAACAAAAGCAATCATAAGTGTCGAAAGGACACACTTCTGCAACCAATAATAGAGAATGTGTTGGCCATGTACGGAGTAGTAAACCGTGTTTCTACAACATATCATCGTCAAACTAACGGGCAAGTTGAAGATTCTAATAGATAGATCAAGTCCATCCTAGAGAAAACAATAAATCCCTCTCGAAATGATTGGAGTTTGAGGGATAGATGATGTGTTTAGAGTTTACCGTACTGCTTAAAAAGGTTGAGTGGATTGACTCAATAATATAAGATGTTAATTAATTTAATAGCTTGTCAGAGCTTAAATTAATTAATGAATGTCTATAACCTTAAATATGGGGAATATACCAAGCCAATGCAACCGGTTCCTCATAACGTGATAGCAAATAGGTAGGACAATATTGATTCTCTAGTGGCATGAATCAATATTGATTAATTAATTATATTTTGTGTTGAATATGAGAATTAATTAATTGATAGGTTTTATTTACTATTTGCATTCTGGTCCCTGGTCTAGCCAATGAAAGCTCAAGCCCATTGATACCTAGAAATTCGATTAATAAAATTAACGAAATCTCAATCAAGAATAAAAATATCAATCCAGGTTCTTCTTAATTAATCCACTTAAACAATCGATTACTATTGTGTTGCAGTTATATTCAAGGAATTTCAATTGTTGAGTATTTTCTAAATCTAGGCAAAGAATTAAATCTTATATAGCTAACAAGCAACTAAAGAAATAAATGCTTCAATGTCATTTCTCAAAATAGAAACTAACTTCACTTATCTATAACAAACTCACAAACATTAAAAATAAAAATCTCAGATTTGTTTTAAAATTGGGGAAAATAGGATATTGGCACGAACATTGTAATGAACGAACTATGAATAATTTAATGATGTAAAAAATATTAAATTCACCTAGGAATGATCATTCCACCCAATACTATCTAATCCCCCGTGTACCGGTGAATTAGAAGTTGATGAAATAAAATTCTAAACCTATCACACTATCAAATCCTATCTCACTCCAAATGGTTTGTGGATTATTGACCTACAAGCTACCTCCGCACAGGGATTGGATAAAAAACTTGTATACATATATACTAATCAAGTCATCTAGATCCACTTAAAGGATGCAATTTTGATGCCTATCAACCAAGCAATTGGTTAAAGCCTGCATAACTTGATTATGAAAAAGCTTTAGTGTGTTGCAATTGCCTAGGTAAAAGAAAACAAACATTCATTCATTTCATAAGATTCAATACATTGTTCAACCAACATCCTAGATAGATTTAGCCACTCATACCTTGGATGAGGCTCAATTCAATTACAAAGGTAAGAGAAGCCACTACAGAGTATGATTGAAATGAGAAATTTCCCTATCTGTTGATCTCCTTGCTTGGATCTTCAATTTTCATCTAATTAGATAGATTTGGCAATCATTCTCCCTCAATTTGGTGTTTGGATACATTTGGAGGAGGTTGGAAGTGAAAAACTGCCTAATGTCTAAATGCCTTTCAAAATTGCCAAAAGTCCTTAACTAACTAGATTTCCACCTTTATATAATAAGTAACTGCTCGCAGATTTTGCCCAGGATCAAATTATTTCAACCGAGATGGCCAAAAACATAGAAACATCAAGAAAATCCCAAATCATTTTGCCCGAGACCAAAGCATCTCAGTCAAAATTTGCATCTAAAAAGCAAATTTCGACGGAGATCCAAAGATCTGGGTCGAAATCAGCCCTTTAGAGGTAGATTTTGGCCGATCCCATATGGGTCTGGGTTGAAAATTTGCTCTATTTCACCCCTTTCATCTCTCTCCGCTCCATATGGGTCAAAATCCACTTAACACTTTCAAGATTTGGGTCGAAATCACTCCAAAAGTTTGCTCTAACTTGTAGATTTATGCTCAAATGTCCACCTACACATCTCAAAGACAAACAAAGTCGAAAACACATCAAATCTAACAAAAACCAATGATATGTGGGTGAAATAAGCATGAATTCATCAACAAAATGCATCAATGAAGTGGTCATTTCACACACATATCATAATTCCTCAAACATGAACCTTCGATTGTCCTCAATCAACACAAATAAAACAATCCTCCTATTTAGTGCTATACCTCATAGCTCATCATATCAATCTTAGCATGCCTCAATCAAAAGAGATTATCACCTTAATTTGTGCAACAATTAATACAAGAAACTCAAACCTCTAAACAAAATTGGATAAAATAATGAAATTCACTTCCTTTCTTGTTTAAGGATAATTCTTTTAAGCACAAGATATTTGGTTTAGTTTTCATAGTCTTGCATCCTATCTCACCGCTATACTACGACGAGCATAGTTCTAGAAGAAAAAAAGGACTTTCTTTTGGTTATAACGTGGTTGACTAAAGGTAGGTGATTTTTGATTAAAGTAACTAACTTCCAACAACATCTCAAACCCCCAAACATTTGCTCAACATCAACCAATCCCGAGGCTCATTCCATCATATTTTCGTCTTTCTTTTGTTTTTCATCATGCTGATTACATGTTTCCATTTTACTTTTCACAATATTTTTTTTTCGTTGGTGCTTATTCTTCTTGACTTGCACCACTCATTTTTTCCATCTTTTTCTTTTCTTTTCCACACATTCTTTTCCTCAATTTCACTTTTCTTTCCTTTCCTTCCTAAAACAACGAGATCCACATTCACAAAACTGATCAATTCCCAACCTCTCACTCACAACATCCGTATTTAGCCTCATACACACATCCCCAAATTTTATACTAAGCATATATAATGAAATTCTCGAATCAAGCTCAATCATGGGAAACAACGGTATGAAGGGCAATCAAACATAGCACCTTATACCCCCAATGTGCAAGGTAGGACTAGGAATTGATGTCCTAATATAATTTTCTAGTCAAAAGCTCATGTTCAATTAGCTACAGAATGAATGCATTTTCTAGATTTCTCACTATTAATCTCGCCTCTCGCAAATGAAAATTATATGACAATATCAAAGATGAAATCTCACGACTTTTGTCAAGTCTCAAGTTTTAACACAAAAATTCGTGGTAATTCAAAAGTTCAACATAAGCATGCTTCGATATCCATGATTCCGCCCTATCATTGGTTTAAGTAAAAATCATATGCCACAAGTTTATCAAGAGTAAATCTCAAGTCTAAATCGGGATGGGATCAACACACACAACACACATGCAACAGAAACCTAAACAACATTACCTACAATATCAACCAATGCAATCTAAATGACATGAGAAAACGTTTGAAAGTGTTACCCATCGGCATCCACTTGATCAAACCGCACCCCAACGACCTTATGTACCTAATACACCATCATAAACACACACGACCTATTAAGGATAAATCACTTCAACAATAGTGATGGATTTATATACTGAAAGCATTTTGATTGGTATATTATATAGAAGGTTGATTGGTTAATATACTGGGAATCATGAATGTTGTATGATCATCTCCTATCTGAATTAACAAACATGTGTCAAAAACACTCTTGTCCTCTTATCTCGTCGATAGGGAGATCATACGGTGTGTAGTAGATCACGATAGATCGTATGGATCATTTGACCTAGTGAGATATAAATGGTTATCACAGCTGAGACAGTCCCAGGACAAATTGTCATTTTATGTTGCAGCATACGCGGTAATAAACTTCTTATCTTGGATTGCTTGGTATGCTGGTGCGGGGGTACACATTGATAGGACCAAAGTTAAGATCGATTCTTTTATCTAGCATTAAAGAAATTTGGATCTTGATGGCTTGATGAGATCCTAAACCTAGATGAAGGTACAGAAGTATACACAAATTGTGTGTCACTTTGAGATGTAGTGAAAGACTCTAGTTGACCTTGTATATATGTATCTTGTGTGATAGTTGTTTGTGTATGACTGTCTAAAACTAGAACTAGCTAACCACATCCATTATTGGATGGTGACATTCCCAAAGCAGCTCAAGCGATTCATTATGCTAAAGTCCTGCAGGCTGATTAAGTTAAAGCATAAGTTAAAATGGGTGCGTGCATTGACTCGGAAATATAAGATTTTAATTGATTAAATGGCTTGTTAGAGCTTAAATTAATTAATGAATGTTTGGAACCTAAAATGTGGGGATATACCGAGCCTATGCAACCCGTTCCTCACCAAGTGGTAGCAAATAGGTAGGACATTATTGATTCTCTGGTGGCATGAATCAATATTAAATTAATTAATTATATTCTAGGTAGAATATGGGAATTGATTAATTTGATAGACCTTATTTTCTATTTGCATTCTAGTCCTGATATGGCCCATGAAAGCACATGCCCATCTAGAGATCAGAATTTCCTATAAATAGGCCGTAGGTTCTCAGATCACAACACACCAAAAGATCATAAGTTTCAAATAGCAGACCAAGAACTTAGAGTTGTGATCAACTAGATCTGAGAAATGAGGAGGAAATTCTGCTTCTCGATCGGCAAGAAATTCGAAGGGAATTTTCACCAAATTTTCGGATCGAAGCTGGGATACAGATTAGAAGATCAGATCTAGAGGATCGTTTTCCATTTCTCTCTCATCAAGTTTTCAAAATTATCCGTTCAATTTCATAGATTTAATTCCTTCACCTGATAGGAATAAATCTTGCTGCGCTGGAAAAAGGATAAAAGGTTCAAATCTCTGCGCATCGCGTTCTTCAATTTCTACAATCCAGGTATTCCGCATAAACCTTCTTATGCATATTCAATTGCAGCATGGTAGGATTTAATCATAGGCATAGTAATTCTCTTTGATATCCAATTAACGATCTACGCTTAAACGGATTTGAGTGATTCAATTAACTGTATTCAAAATTCATTCAATTGGTATTAGAGTGGGTTATCGGGTTTGCAATGTGTGCTCGGGCCCGCAATGTGTTAACAGGGCTAGTTGTCCAATTTTCCTACAGATCGAATCTTGGAGGACCCAATTCTGAAAATAAATTTAGATCTCAGTCCAAGTAGCGGGAGCCCCGTCGAATATCTGTAAAATAAATTCACAGTGTAATAGATAGGATCTATTTTTTAATTTTGTATCATGAGGCCACGAGGGCATTTTTTATTTGCTTTATTATTTGTTCTCGCATGATATACGTGCTTTATTTAATTGTGCAGTATCCAAACGTGTTGTAGATAATAGGAGCACGTTTAATGCTTTTATTTATAGCTTTAAAACATGCTTATGTGATTTATTTTATGTAATTAAATTATAACTATAAATTCGGGGTTCATACTTTGCATTATAGAATTTTAGTAAAGTTAAAATTTATGGCTACATAAAATTATTCGGTGCAATTGAACCTTATGATGTTTACTAAGCTTTTAATTTATAATAATAAGACCTCCACAAAGCAATCCCTTATTGGAAATGGGTAATTTATTAGGTAAGAGTCTACATGTGTAGCATATTTAATTTATTATTCATAAGTTCTAATAGATGGGACTTCTTAAAAGATTGACATTTAATTCATATGAGAAGTGAGAGCTCATGCGTAAATGTCTACATGTGTAGCTTCCATTTGGAACTTTCATAAGTTCTCTAGGGATTGAATTAAATGAGACAAACTTATTATCAGAGATCAAGTTGTGTCCTAGTAGATCATTATATGGGAGGGTTAGCTTTGGTGGTATGCTACGTTAGATATTGTCCGTCCAGAGTATAACTCATTTGTGATGTCTCTGCTGTTAGGAATATTGTTAGACCCCTCTACTGTAAACCAATTCATTATCATAACTTGATATGTTTTGGTGGATCAAAGCGATAACAACTCAGTATCGAGTCAATTGTAAAAAGTCCTGTATAGGAATTCATACTCGAGTTGTAATAGATTAGGAAAAATAAAGATGCAAGTTTGATGAAGGAATCAGCAAACTCATCCAATTGCTGAAGACTGATGATGATCAGAATGACCAGCAATGCGGAGGAAGCAACGAAAAATGTTGAACAAGGAGTTCTAGCAATTTGCGAAGACATCCGACGCATTACAACAGTCAGCAATCTGCAATTAAGAGAAAGATTATAAAGCCAAATATCAGACGAAGTATAAGTTATGAGAAGAACCAACCAACCTAAAGGATGGAATAATCATCATGAAGAAAATGTGGTTCAGACCTACGAAGGATCCGTTCTGACAAGAGACGGCTAAAGATAGATGCTACGCCAATCAGAGACGAAGGGACTTGAAGAGTCTCTGTCCACCGCAGAAAAAGGAAGCATGCAGATAGGCGAGCATTCCCTTTGAGTCTAACGGATATGATTCAAATGGCTGTTTGAATCTTCACCTAAAAATAGGTGTCATCCTTATTTGATTCAAAGGTTTGCGACTTCGTACATACAGAGATAACAAAAGAGATCAAACTTATTCTCTCTATCACGCGAACTCAACCGAGCTAAGTTCTTAATTGAAGCTTTTTGCAGCTTTCATAATAGAAGCTTGAAGACTTTTGAAGTTCATCTTCAAACGTAATTATTGGGATTCTCTCTATTCCAGAAAGAATAGGTTTCGGGAAGAATTATAAAACTCCCAGCAGTCGACGTCCGAGGAGAAGGGAGGTCTATCCTCACTCTAAGGAGCGACATCGGTTGAAGATTGGAGATTGAGGTGCTTGAAGGTGCACGCTGACCAAACGGAGGAGCTGCTCAACGTTACAGATCAGGCCTTACCTTGTACTCATTCTTCTAGTGAAATTTTCAGTCAGAGGACTGGAGAGTGGACGTAGAACAATTGTTCGAACCACTATAAAAATCCTTGTGTCGTTTCCTACTTTGATATGCTATTTCGTTTGTTGGTTAAATCATTAGAAACTCAACACACCAAGTGTTATAGTATAAACTACAATCAATCTAATGAATATACGAGCTAAAACATTTATATAAAAACTTGCTAAGTCAAGACCTTAGCAGGGCACGTGCAAGATAAGCATTAATACTTCCGCTACATTTATCATAACTCTGATCAGGGACCAACAAGTGGTATCAGAGCGGTTAGTCTTTACAGACTAGCTGCTTCTGAGTCGTCTAGGACCAGACTCTGATTTTTCTTGCATATTTGTGTCTATGTGTTTAGCTCAGGTTCAAGAAAATGGCGCACAATGCAAAGCATCCCAAGTTCACTCCAGAATTTTACTCTACTTGGAAAAAGAGGTCGATGATCACTCTAATGAATGTGCATCCAGAGATGAGACGAGTGATTGAAGTTGGACCCATCAAGATCGAGAACGGGAAGACGAGAGTCAGAGAGAACATAGAAGGACCAGACGTAATGGTGGACAAGCCACTTGAGGAATGGACTCAAGAAGATCGAGCCCACGATCAAATAAACTACGTCGCCATAGATCTCATATTAGTTTCCTTGTCACCTACCCTAATGGCTGAAGCGTTGGAGTACAACAGTGCCAAAGAAATGTGGGATTTTCTCAGCACTCTCGACAAAGAATCGGACCAGATAAAGAGAAACAAGCTACAACAATGGGTAGACAGGTATGAATCTTTCTGTTTGATTCCAAGTGAAACCATCAAGGACATGGAGACAAGATTTAACAAGATTGTAACTGAGTTAAAAAAGTTGGGAAGGACATATGAACTTCCTGACATTAATTCAAAGATCCTCTCAAGACTACCTAAGGAGGATTGGTTTTTCAAAGTAACCAGACTAAAGGACAACGATCTGTCAAAAATCAGCACCAAAGACGAGTTCGCTCAACTGGAAGCTCACAAATAGGATATCGCCCAGATCAACAAGCGGATTGCACTTCAAAGAGGATGAATGCTCCATGAGCGAGCTAGAGGAACAAATGAAGAGACTTCAAAGACTATTGCTGAAGGCAAAAGGGAAGAAGGATGATATCCGGCTAATTCAATCAATGGACAACAAGAACAACAAGAGAGCACCAAGAACATGCTACAAGTGCAATTCCCTAGATCACCGAAAGTTCGAATGCCCTATGGTAGATTCAGAAGAAAGGGAACGACTAAGAAAGCTATCCGAAAGACATGCATCGAAGGCGGTCACCAAAGCATTGCTGATAAGAACAGAACTACCAGACATCCCAGATTATGATGATGAAAACTACTCATCAGAAGATGAAGAGGATGTTCTAATGGTGTTCATGGTAGACATCAATGAAGAGCACACAGGAGAATCAGCACTAGCTGCCACAACAAACCAGGTAACAAACTTTACTATGTCTATCGCATCAATTTCTGATAAAATGCATGCATTGCTGATTCATGTTATTCGGAATAAGATGAGATAACTGTCGAATACTTGTTAAGAGATATTTAAAAATTTCATGCATTAAAGGATATTCTAGTCAAAGAAAACTCTTCTCTGAAATCTCAACTTTTAAGTTTGGCCAGTGAGATTGATAAATCTAGGTCAACAGATGAGGAACTTTTGAAGTTAAAAACCGAATTCTCCATCTTAAGCAATAGCTATATTATCTTGAGATAGGAAAATGAAAACTTGAGAAAAGTCACTCTGTACTAAATGTCTGTCTATGCAAATTTGCAAAAAGCGCGAAAGATTTAGATGATATTTTAAAAGTCCAAAGAAGTTCGAAGAACTTTGCTGGAATAGGTTTTGATAATGAAAAGTCTCGCATCGTTGAATCAAGAAAGTCAACGAAGATTACTTTTGTCTCATCAACTGGGAAGATTCAGCAGATTGCTAGAAAAGACAAGAGGGAAAAAGCTAAGTAATTTGAACAGCAGAAATGCTGGCAGACCAATATCCCTCAGCTAACTGCTCGACAAAGATAATTTTTGATCTGCTGAGAAAAGGCTAGCAAAGTTAATGTATGTTACCAAGCAGACTGTTCCATCTGCTAGGACGGTTCATACAAATCCTAGCAAGGCTAAGCAATCTACTAAGATTGCAAGGAAGCTAGCATACACTCCAAGTAGAAGGAACATATACTTGAGGCCAGAGTTTAATTCAAAATATTTTCAAAAGACAGTGACGGCTCAACACACTACTTCACATCCCTATGTTGATTATCGAAATTGTGCCAACATGAACGGAAGGGAGGTGAGACGTGATGACAAGAGAAACATCAAAATCACGAAAGTCTGGATTCCCAAGGGAATGATCTAGAAAACTAATCCTGCAGGACCCGTAGTTGATTGGGTACCAAAAATATAACTTATTTGTTTTGCAGGAACAGGGTTCAGAAAAAAGTTTATCAAGAATACTCAAAGAATGGATCTTAGATAGAGGATGCTTAGTTCACATGACAGGAGATGAAGAGATCTTCACAGAACTTCGCATGTTCCGAGGAGCCTTAGTCTCATTTGGTGATAATGTTGCCCTCGTCGATAGTCTCAAGCACAACCTACTGAGCATCAATCAACTAAGTGAAAATTGATATATTTTTTCCTTCTTTGACAAAGGTTGCGAAATGGCAGATAGAACCATCAGTGAAGTAAAGCTTAGAGGAATTAGAAAAGGAGGACTCTACATTGCTGATTGGGAATGTGGTCAACAAGCATCATGCTTCATAGCATTCAACAAGGAAGAAGTAAACTGGCTATGAAACAAAAGGCTAACGCATCTGAACTTCAAAACTATCAACTATATTGTTAGAAATAACATTGTTGCAGGTTTACCTCAAGAAACCTTCTAGAAGGATGGAATATGCAGAGCCTGTCAACAAGAAAAGCAAGCTAAAGCGTCCTTTAATTCAAATATAGAAAATGCAACCTCAAACAGAATCTTTGAGCTATTGCACATGGATTTAATCGGCCCTGTGACACCACCCATTGTAAGTAACAAACTATATACCCTAGTTGTTATTGATGACTATTCCAGGTACACATGGGTGAAGTTACTCAAAAACAAGGACGGAGTGAAAACTATCCTTCCGGAGTTGATAATTAGAGTTCAAAATGACAAGGAGCTCATGGTCAAAAGGATAAGATACGACAACGGTACATAATTTTGCAATGGAGCATTGATGGACTTCTACGCCAATGCTGGGATAGGACATGAAAGGTCCACTACAAGAGCACCCCAGCAGAATGGTTTGGTAGAAATAAGGAACAGAACCTTAAAAAAAGTCATGCGTACAATGTTTGCCGATACGGATCTAAGTCAAAAATACTGGGGAGAAGCAATAATGAATGCTTGCTACACGCAAAATCAAAGTGGATTGAATCTTCGTTTCAACAAGACTCCCAATGAAGTATATCATGGTCGTAAGACTTCTTTAGCACATCTTCGCATTTTTGGTTTACCATGTTTCATCCATAATAATGGAAAATCAAAATTAAGTACCTTTTCTCCCAAGACCGATGAATGAGTGTTCCTAGGATATGGACATCAATCTCACAAGGGATATAGAGTACTTAATAAGACTACCAAACTTGTGGAAATAACATGCAATGTTATTTTTGATGAAGCTACTTTAGTGCGCAGGACCATTAGAAGCCAAAGAGATGAGTTTCATGAAACAAATGATGGCAATGGGACTTCGGGCTTAAATACTTTTGAAGCTGAACCGAATGATCTGACTAGGTTGATGAATGAATCATCATCTCTACTGGAGTCCTTGACTGATCAATCGACTGTGAAGATAGCCTTTGATGCAATCGGTAATGCCGAGGCCATCAAACATTATCTCGAAGAACTTACAAATCAACAGGGAACTAGAGGAGATAAGGATGCTCAACTATCTGAAGATTCCCAGAATGGCAAGAGATCTACTGAAGAAAATCATGCTGAAGACAACCAAGGGAAGACTGCTGCAGATAGAAGTACAACACCAACGATACAAAATCCAGCAGACAAAGTGCCAGAAGACAATCCTTCAGTAGAAGACAACTCAACAAGTGTAGCAGACAACTTGGAGACTCTACAGCTTGTTGGTGTACCAGTTTCAGAAGAACCGATCAGACCATCCAGCAGCCAAGTCATTCCTGTAGAAGAACTTCAAAGACCCAAATGGTTGCTAAGAGATCATCCTACTCAAGCGATTCTAGGAGATATCACCAATCCAATCCGAACCAGACACAGTGCACTACTTGCCAGCTTTATATCACGAGAAGAGCCTACCAAAGTAGCAGAGGCACTCAAATCAGCAGACTGGATCAACACTATGCAGGAGGAACTATCAGACTTCACAAGGAATCATGTATGGGATCTCGTCGATCGTCCAACACATCAATCAAAAATAGAAACTAAGTGGGTATTCAAGAATAAGTGAGACGAGAATGGACTCGTCGTTCGCAACAAGGCCAAATTAGTTGATAAGTGCTATGCGCAGTGTGAAGGGATAGATTTCGAGGAAACGTTTGCTCTATTAGCTCGGTTGGAAGCAATTAGATTTTTCCTAGCTTATGCTGCTCATCATGGGTTAACAGTATTTCAAATGGAAGTCAAGAGTGCATTCCTAAACGGCAAATTGAAAGAAGAAGTCTACGTGGAACAACCTCCAGGTTTCGAACGAGAAGACAAGGTGTACAGACTAACGAAAGCTCTCTACGGACTAAAGCAAGCTCCAAGAGCGTGGTATGAAACGCTATCACAATTTTTGCTGAAGAATGGTTTCAAAAAAGGGAAGATTGACAGAATATTATTCTTGATCAAAGATGCCGAGGACATCTTGATTGTTCAAATCTATGTGGATGATATCATAATTGGATAAAGAAACTTAGGTCTCTGCGAGAAGTTTTCTCAACTTATGCATACCAACTTCCAAATGAGTATGATGGGAAAAATGTCATACTTCCTAGGTCTACAAGTCCAGCAATCAGAAGATGGGTTTTTTATTCATCAGAAGAAGTATACGAAGGATCTCATCAGCAAATTTTGCTCAGAAAAGACAAAGACTCTTCGGATTCCCATGAGAACAACATGTCAAATATCAATGAATGAAGAAGGTGAATCCGTAGATCCCACAGCATACAGAGGAATAATTGGATCCCTACTATACTTGACAGCCAGCAGACTAGATATTTCATATGTTGTAGGAGTATGTGCCAGATATCAAGCAAATCCAAAGAAGTCTCATATGGAGTATGCTCGAAGAATTGTCAGATATCTGAAAGGAACATAATCTTTAGGAATTTGTTATCCCAGGGCAGACGATTTCACACTCTTAGGATACTCAGATTCTGATTTTGGAGGTTGCAGAATTGACCGGAAGAGTACGAGCGAAACTTGTCAATTCCTAGGTCATAAGCCGATAAGCTGGTTCAACAAAAAGCAACACTCCGTAGCAACATCCACAATAGAAGCAGAGTACGTAGCTGCCGTCAGCTATTGTACACAAGTGTTGTGGATCAAGCAACAACTTCAAGACTATGAAGTCAGCACTGGTTGCGTTCCCATTTACTGCAACAACAACAATGCGATGTGCATTACGAAATATCCTATTCATCACTCTCGAACAAAGTACATCAATTTTCGACATCACTTCATTCAAGATCATGTTGAAAAGAAGAATATCTCAGTAGATTATATCATAACAGAGAATCAGCTAGCAGACATATTCACCAAGTTTATAGTAGAAAGCAGATTCAAAGAGCATTGTCTTAAGCTCGTCTTATAGGAATTGGATGAGGTTATGGAAGAATGAGTCTTAGCTCTCACTCTGTTCTTGATAAATCATTATTGGTATTCTTTAGAAGTTGCAGAATAAGAGTGTGGGGCTCACGCTCTTCAAAAACATGTTTTTGTAAAGATTGCTGAGTCCCAGCTCTCACCAGTCCAGATGATCAGTAAAGGAGAATGATGAATTCAGCAGGATAAGTCAAGTGATTGCTGAGTCCCAGCTCTCAGCAAAAGAATGGAAGACTTCTGAACGAATATAATTCGGAATCAATCTGGGTAAATTGATCAGATATGGGAATAAATATTGGGATACTCAACCGACATATCAATTAAGATCATCATCAGTGACGAAGCGACGATACATATTCGCTATCATTACCAAAGATTTCGTTCAAAGGCTTGAGACCATTCAGTTCCCAAAATAGCTACCACGTGGAAAGGCTATAGTGAAATCGTCGGTTCCCAAGGCAGACGAAGTAAATGGAAAATCGAGTCTCTAGGAAAGGTTGCGTCTATTTAAGAGAAGTTATCTTCCTCTAGAAATTCATATCTCAAAAACTTGAAACCATAGATCTATCTTCTGCCTCCATTCCCATCTTTCCAGAAACCCTGCTCGAAGAAATCAGAAATGTCGTCCTTTACCATTTCACCAAAATACCTCTAGAATGGGTTCGAACAACGTGACTTGGAAGTCTCCAAATTGAGAGGAAGAGTCATAATATTCACAGAGCTCACATCTAAGAAGACTCTCTCAATTCTCGATTCACCTTGGACGATGAGTTTTCTCATGTTAGAACCGAACAGAGATAAGCGGTCCACTCTGTCAGTCCATGACAGTTTTCTTGTTGGTGAGATAAAAACTTGTCAGGTGGGTCTGAAGATGGATATTCTTTAGTCACCAGGTTTGGGAATTTCTTTGGGTAAGGAATCCCAGATCACATCTTCCTCACCTCTTCTTCCAGCGTTTCAAAAGTAATGGATTCAGAGAAAAAGAGGAGATGGAGGAAAGGCTTGCAAGTAAAAGAGAAGCACTCTCAATGGTTTCTCATAGTGCTTGAAGCATAATTCAGCCATGGATGGTGCAGATGTTACCCATCCTACAAAGTACATGAACATCAGTACGACATCTGGTGCTGATGGGAAATGTGGAGAACACTGAGCCATGCAGATGATGCGAGGCTTCAGAAATTCTTCCGTGTTCTGAAGTGTCCAAAGGAAAACTACAACGTTGGAAGCTGAAGATATGTCAACACTAGACATCTCACAACCTTGAAGTCAACACATTACTGCGGAAGCAAGGCGGCTTGCAGCAATGAGCTCGGGAAAATACGATGAAGGAGCAGATCTAGCAAATAGGTATCTCAATAGGTTGAAGACATATTGATCATTGTAAACTTGTAGTATTATACTTTGCGATGTGTAACTCTTGTAAATCAATGATGTCAGTAAATTGCTCGCTTTGAGAACAATAGTCTGTTGTCTCAAGCAATTTTATCGCCTAACTCAAAATGCTAGATCATTGCACTCCTAGTGTAAAGAGACCTATAAAAAAAAACTATGATTTTCCATGAAAAACTTGAAGAAAAGAAAAGGAAAATCAAATGATAGGAATTTACTCAAAGTTCTTCCCAACCTCATCGGAAGCAGAGTGCTTGAATGGTGAAAGGATGGATAAATTCATGCAAATCAATCTCTGCTGACTGCTGAGTCCAAGCTCTCAGCAGATTCCAGACAAATACTGAGGATTAGTTCTCAGTAAAAGGACTCTAGAACTTGAGAAGTTCATTGAATTTAGAGAGTCCAGAAGAACTGCTGAATCCAAGTTCTCAGCAGATATCCGGTGGATACTGAGTCCAAGCTCTTAGTTGATCGATGATGAATGCTATTTTGGAATAGCAGACAGACCGAAAAAAGTTTACGGAGTCCAAGCTCTCAGTAAAGAAGACTCTTGTTTCTACATGGATCAATGTTTAGAGGAGTGTATTTTTATTTACCGAGTCCAAGCTCTCAGTAAAACCCTGAAGAGCTAAGAACAAGCTCTCAGCAAAGTTCGGAAGATTGCTTAAAAAATAATAAGAGAATGCTGAGTCCAAGCTTTAAGCAAACAATAAGCATCTACTGAACAAAGGACCGCAAAGATAGAATGATGAGTCCAAGCTCTCAGCAAATCAGATCCAGAATAATGTCACACACCTCGAAGAAAAAGAGAATGTTGAGTCCAAGCTCTCACCGAAATAGGTGACATATGACATTATAAGATTCAATTGTATGTTGAGTCCAAGCTCTCAGCACAAGCCTTTCACAATGTTGAGTATCAACACATGCATTCTTGAATGTTGACCAGCAAGAAGGAGATTGTTGATTTGAATATATCTCGAGAGGCGAGATAATCTAATAATGATGAAACTGCAGAGTTCGCTTTCATTACAAAGTAACTCCTGCACAGGGCGGCAACGAATGCAAAGGTGACACGTTAACCACAGTCACGGTTCCGACGGAAAGGGAACATAAGTCGAACCGTCACCAACTGCCCAACCGTAGATTCACCCACATCAGAAGTGAGGATCCAACCACTCACATTAGAAGCCGGTTCAAGAGGGATCATATTAAAGAATTTTGGTTTGGGAATTCTAACCCTAATACCTTCATACCTTCTGATTCAAAATTCTTCTGCACTTTTTGAAGTCTTCAGAAGAATACATCAATGGCGGAATCGTTCAACCGCACCAGTCCCCCTGCCGAATCATCTGAAAACACCAACATGCCCGAGGAACCAGAACAGTTCCAACCAACATTCACAGGCATCTACAAGTCGGAGGACATCAATGAGTCAATTCCATACTATCGGCTAGTCACCATAAACCATGGAAAACTGCCTCGTAAACTTACCAATGATTAGGGCCACTTAAATCAAGAAGGGCAAGATATTGTACGAGCCATTATTCTGGAAGCACTGGTGTGAAGACCTCATAGGTAAACTCGATCGAGAGAACCTATTGAGATACCTATTTGCAGAACTGAAGAAATTTCGTCCACACATAGTTGTAGAATTCTTCACGCGTGCAATTGTTGATAAAGAGGAGAAATCCAAAGTGTTTTGGGTATCAAGATCACAGTAAGCCCAGAAGTTTTGGAAAAGACGTACGGACTCCGCAACAATGGTGAAGATGTAGCCAACTACAAAGTCAACGATGAAGCCAAGATGAAGAAAAGATGGCTGAGATGGAAGTTGAATTCATATACCAATTCATGGAAAGTAGCAGCACCTTTGAAATCTGTAGCAGAACCGATGAGGAGTCTAGCACAAGTAGTTATAAGGATGCTAGTGGACGATGTAGGCTCACTTTTTGAGTTAAGTGCTAAGAAGTTTGTTGTTATAATGGCCATTGAAGATCAAGTGTGTAAAATTGGGCATAGTTCATCTACACCAAATGGCTAACACATGTCTACAAGAACAAGAGTGTGAAGAAGGATCACACGTTCACTCAAGACGTGGGCTTTGGATTGAAGATAAGCCACTTTCAGGAAGGGATTGTACCAGAAGGAAAATGATGCCGAGGTGAAGACTTGATCTACACCGATTACATACAGCCAACCAGAAAGCAACAACCACCGAAGAACATCTGGGAATCATTGATACCGAAAGGAAAGAGCAACATAAATCCTAAAGAAGCATCCTCTGATGAAGAAGAACCAGATCAAGGGCACATGGTTATGCCTACTGATGATCCACTTACTGCCGAGGAGCTTGAAGAAGAACAGCGCAAAGCAGAACGGGATGTTCTGTTTACTGAACTTGAAAGTTTAGTTGATAATCCATCACAAGCAACTGGTCAACTCCCAGATCAAACCAACTTGAAGAGGAGGCGAATGCAAAAGATCCCTCAACAAAAAAAGGGAAACCAGTTAGTGATGATAAGAAAGTCAAGAGAAGGGGCAAGCAAAAAGGATCTTCAGGTAACATTCGTCAAATCAATGAACCTGAGGTTGATACTTCTCTGCCATCTTTAGATATCGTCAAGGACATGGCGACAGAATCCACAGAAGCTAGTGCAAAGCAAAGGCTTGAATTTTCCAATGAGGAAGAATCTCGGAAGACACGGCGACAATGGAAAGCGCTCCAGAGGGCAGAAGAACAGAGAGACTACGCCAATTTCTGACTTGAGATGACACTTGAAGAAAGGGATTAAAGGTATGTCGAAGTCATGGCTAGTTATGCCAAGCGCAACACTAAGATTCAAGATGGAGAACTAATAGGTCGCATCACTCAAAAGGATGTTGAGAAAATGCAAGCCGACAAAGGGAAGAGCAAGGTCACATTCGCTTAAGATGTGGAAGCGATTGTTGATCTTGAGCGAAGGCAACTAAAAGAAGCCTTAAAGGAATCTAGGAAATTGCAAACTCCAGGACAAGGAGAAAGGAGTTGCGACACAACACAAATTCAGCCCCCCACCAATCAACGGGGAAGCGTAAGAGCTGAAGAAAATTTTGAACAAAATCTATTACAGGCTGCTGAGAAAGAAGGTAGCAGTCCTGTTGATGAAAAGGAAAATGAACAAGCACAATTGGTTGTGCAAGGAGAAAGCCAATATGTAACAATCATGGCAGAAGTTCATCTGGAAAAAACATCACACCAGATCCTAGCCATTGATTTAGGACATCAGGAAGCAGAACAGAGGAATGCAGATTCAGGGACAGTCTTGCCAGAAGATGTAGAGGTCCAGCAGATTACAACATTAGAAGAAGAAAGGAATGTTGACGACAATACTACTGTAGGAAATACCTCTCTCAATGCTGAGTCTATATCACAACTACAAGCAGAGCTCACAGCAAGTGTGCGAGCCCAGAATGAGCAGTATCTACGACGATTTGGTATTGAACCTTCTACCGTTCCAGGATGCAATACAGAGGCAGATACCATAAGAGTGCTCGAAAGAACCACAGAATCCATCTGGCAACGACGCATTCTGGTTTCCAGCTCTCCAGAAGCTTCAGGTATATCCTTCAGTGATCTTCCCAGCTCTATTGATTAAGAAGATGCAGGGACTGTCACAAATGGAGAATCCATATTCAGAGAAGAAACTCTAAGAGTGCTCATGGAAGGACCACCCGATAGAAATAACAAGGCAAAGATAATTGCAAAGTGGTGTCCTTCTATCACAGCAAGCGATGAGGAGAACGAGGACCTCATCCCCTGGGCAAGAGACATCAGTGTGTTCCTAGAAGATCAAGTTGCTGCCGAAGTCAATGACTCATATCCTGCTGAACTCGAAGGAGAGACGTCCGATCAAGAATGGTTGAGAACTGAATTCAAGAGATGGTGATTCTTTGACTATGCCACTCATGAATTACATTATGAGGACCGCTCAATCATAATGGCATAGATGGGTCTTAACTACTAGAGGAGTGAAGAAGAATGGACTAATGATTGGATGGACCAGACATCCAAGAGAAAGTACACAGAGAAGCAAGTTGCTGCGAGGTTACAGAAGATCAAGGCTCACAGAGCAGCCACAGGAGATCGATCTCTTCTACTCTCCGAGTACACCATAGAAGACTCTCCACCATTCACTCAGAATTTCATATCTCCTCCCACCAGACGACAAATGGCCGCTGCTGCAGATCTAAAGAAGAGGTTAGCTGAACAACAAGTTGCAAGAAAGAAAGAGGAAGATATGATGAAGATGTTGGAATTCAAGGAGAGGATTCTGAACCAACTCGCCAACAAGCCGTTCCGAGTACAAGAATTAAAGTCATCCGAACAGAATCCAACAGAAGAAGAAATAGGAAGGGAAACCTTACACTCTAAAATGGCCCCGACTGACCAACCATCCACTTCAACTGCAAGATTGGCAACCACAGCTCTCATGTCTACCGATGAAAATCAAATTGTACCTGCTGAGGACTCTACATTCATGGCAATTGTCCTGTAAATAGCAGCACTTATCAGAGAGATCTCCAGCACTATATTCATACGATGGTAGGACGGAGTATTAGAGAGCAGATGATACCAATCATGCGCAAGCAAATTTCTACCACAGTGTCTGAAGCCAAAGACGAGATTCTTGCCATCGAACTCGACAACTTCGAGACCTTCTCCACTGGCATTTTTGCTTCAATCAAAGAGGGGAAAGAGAAGAGGTTAGCTGAAGAAGAATAAAGAACAATGGAGCAAGAAGAAAGGATTTGTCGATTAGAGGCCAGAAGAATACATGAAGAAGAGCTAAGGAGACAATGTGAGGAGGAAGAGAAAGAAGAACAAAGGAGAATTGAAAAGAAGGAAAGAATCAGAAGACAAAAATGAGAAGCTCTCGTGGACAAATTCATGAAGAAGACAATAGAAGCTCTAAGCAAAATGAAGAAGCCCATTGCCGGTTCCTGAACTGCCAAGAACACTGTTGATTCAGACTCTTCAATAACAAATAAGTAATATCTCTCCAAACTCTATATCTCCTAGATGTTTGAACAATTTGGGTTATTTGACTGTACGGAAGGTTATATGATTATCAATAAAGAAAACTAACCCAGGTTGAAGACAACATCTCATTGTCCAATGCTGATCTAAGTGAATAAGCTGAAATTACACACTTGGTGTAATCAGTAAATTGCTTGGGATGTGATGTGTGCGATATGTTCCTGTGATTGCTTGATGATATTATACGTGAATATTCTTTGTACTTACTTGACAATATGACCTAGAAGCTATTTACCTGATTGACTTGTTTAATCGAGCAATACCCTTGATACGTTAAGGGGGAATGATTAGGAACAATACTGAGTCCACGAGAGTTGAGACACTTAGAATAGAATTGTTAGGAAACTTTAGTGTAATCTCAGTAATCAGCTTTCATATGATCAGTGAACAATTAAAATTTTAGATAGTGGTTTTGATCGCACCAAAAAAGGGGAAATTTATAGGAATATTGTTAGACCCCTATACTGTAAACCAATTCATTATCATAACTTGATATGTTTTGGTGGATCAAAGCTATAGCAACTCAGTATCAAGTCAATTGTAAAAAATCCTGTATAGGAATTCATACTCGAGTTGTAATAGATAAAGAAAAAGAAAAATGCAAGTTTGCTGAAGGAATCAGCAAACACATCCAATTCCTGAAGACTGCTGAAGATCAGAACGACCAACAATGCAGAGGAAGCAAAGAAGAATGCTGAAGAAGGAGTTCTAGCAATCTGCAAAGACATCCGATGCATAACAACATTCAGCAATCCGCAATGAAGAGAAAGATTATAAAGCCAAATATTAGACGGAGTATAAGTTACGAGAAGAACCAACCAACCAAAATGATGGAATAATCATCCTGAAGAAAAAGGGGTTCAGATCTACAAAGGATTTGTTCTGACAAGAGACGGCTAAAGATAGATGCTACGCCAATCAGAGACGAAGGGACCTGAAGAGTCTATATCCACCGCAGAAAAAGGAAGCATATAGATAGGCGAGCATTTCCTTTGAGTCTAACGGATAAGATTCAAACGGATGTTGGAATCTTCACCTCTAAATAGGTGTCATCCTTATTTGATTCAAAGGTTCGCGACTTCGTACATACAGGGGTAACAAAAGAGATCAAACTTATTCTCTCTATCACGTGAACTCATCCGAGCTAAGTTCTTAATTGAAGCTTTTTGCAAGCTTTCATAAAAGAAGCTTGAAGACCTATGAAGTTCATCTTCAAAGGTAACATTGGGATTCTCTCTATTCCAGAAAGAATCTAGCAGTCACTATTGTGATGCAAAAGTGATTCGTACGGGCTACGCCAACACAAGGATAGGTTCCGGGAATAACTATAAAACTCCCAGCAGTTGACGATCATGGAGAACGGAGGTTTGTCCTCACTCTGAGGAGCGACATCGGTTGAAGATTGGAGATCGATGTGCTTGAAGGTGCGCACTGACCAGACGGAGGAGCTGCTCAACGTTAGAGATCAGGCCTGATCTTGTACTCATTCTTCTAGTGAAATTTTCAGTCAAAGGACTGGAGAGTGGACGTAGAACAATTGTTCAAACCACTATAAACATCCTTGTGTCGTTTACAACTTTGATACGCTATTTCGTTTGTTGGTTAAATCATTTGAAACTCGACACACCAAGTGTTGTAGTATAAACTACAATCAATCTAACGAAAATACGAGCTAAAACATTTATATAAACACTTGCTATGTCAAGACCTTAGTAGGACACATGCAAGATAAACATTAATATGTCCACTGCATATATCATAACTCTGATCGGGGAGCAACATCTGCTCAGTAGGATAATATGGTCTTTGTTAGTCTCCAATTATTAATTCTATTTGACTAAGGAACCCTTACATGGATTGGAATTAAAGGACTGGAATTGAAAGATGCAGTCAGGTCAAGTGGTTTTTCGTAAACGTCCACATGTTTGGCTTGCAATAGTAATATTTGGGCAGATTGGATGAAACATTAATATTATTTTATCATAAGGTTTCAATATTTATTTGTTTCAATTGATTGCGATTATGTTTTATTTTCTTCTTTAATTAATTGTTTTAAGGCATGTCTTTACAAAATGTGATCAATATCTTAGCACAAAACTAGTTATCTGGTCCTAATTTCCAAGAATGGAAACACAATTTGGATTACATCTTTGTTGCAGAGGAACTCAAATTTGTCCTTGATAAGCCTCGTCCAACAACTCCCATAACTGCATCGACTGATTAGGAAAATAGCTACTATAACAAGTGGCTCAAGTCAAATAATCTAGTGAAATGCTATATGATGACTACAATGTCTAAGGTGCATGCAGAGCAACATCATTCATATGAGAATGCTAGTGACATCATGGATAACCTCACAGCGACCTATGGTGAGTCGGGCCGAGCTTTCAGATTCAATCTTATGAGGAAGATCGTGGGAAAGAAGATGTCAGATGGTAGCTCGGTTAGAGAGTACGTGGTCAGCATGACTCATATTATGGATGAACTCATGTAGCACAGAGGTGGTATCAATGCGGAAGCGCGGGTTAATATCATTCTTAACACTTTTAATGATGCAATTAATTACTTGATGGCAGCAGAATCAGTGTTCCAGAAAAGATTGTTTTGGCTACTTCTGTAAATCGTTCTGTTACGTTGGCTGGCAAGAAGCGCAAAAGAATGTTCACGAAGAAAGTCAAAGGTTCAACATATGTGAAGAAGTAAAAAAGGACACCAAGCATAGCTGCAAAAAAGGACAAGTGTTTCACATGTGGCAAGGCTGGTCACTGGAAGAAAGATTGTCAAATCAGGAAGACTGGACAGGTGCGCCATGTGTATTTATAACGAAAACATGTTGAGCACCAGTTTCTACCTATTCGTTGGTAGTTGATACTGGAGCTACTAATCATGTTTGTTATACTTTGCAGGGGTTCAGGACGACAAGGCAACTGAAGCATGAAGAGGTTACCATCTCAATGTGCAGTGGAGAGCGAGTCTCAACAGTAGCCATTAGGGATATTACTTTATGCTTTAAAAATAATGTTTTGATTTTGAGAGATGTTTTATATGTGCCGCTGTTTCGGCGGAACTTAATTTCAGTTTCCAAGTTATTTAATGATGGATTTTCAATATTTTTGATACTGGAGTTTCTATCATTGGGAATAACAGTGTTATCTATCATGAAAAACTGATTGACTCTGTTTATATCATAAATTGTATGCATAAATCTTCCGTGAATGTTGCGAACTCATCCATTAATAATAATAATCATTTAAAGAGAATGTTTTCTTCCGATGAGGATCAAACATATCTTTGGCACTTGAGACTAGGTCACATCAATCTGAAGAGGATCAAAAGACTAGCAAGTGATGGGCTCTTGGAATCTTTCTAAGTGGTGCCGCATCAAGTCTGTGAATCCTATATAGAAGGAAAGATGGCGAGCATGCCTTTTTTGGCAAGTCAGTCTCAAGCAGAGGATGTGTTAGAGTTGATCCACTCTTACTTATGTGGATCGATATATACGCAAGCTCGAGGAGGTTATGAGTACTTCGCCTTCATTGACGATTACTTAAGGTTTGGATTTGTCTATTTGGTTCGTTACAAGTCTGAATGTTTTGAGAAAGCTTGAATATATTGAAGTGATTCCATCTGGAAAGCCCAGTGTATTGGTAAATCCACCTAGAATAGGTGAGGGAATACAAAAACTGCAATCAATGAAAGGTATGGGACCAATGAGTACTATGCGAACTACTGACACGACTTAGATGCCTCACCACAGTGGGAGGGTTGTTCAGCAACCGGAGAGGTACATGTTCGTGGGACAGTCTTCTGAATTGATCCTGGAAAGCAGACAGGATGATACCTACCAAAAGATGTATAACGAGGGACTATCTGATTAAGATGCGGACAAATGGCAGATCGCCATGGATTCGGAGATAGAATCCATAATGACTATGGATGTATACAAGAAAATAGATTCGCCATATGGCTATCGAGCCATAGGGAGCAAATGGGTATACAAAAGAAAGAAAGGAGTGAATGGTGAAATTATAGCTTTCAAAGTAAGGCTGGTGGCGAAGGGTTATAGTCAGGAAGAAAGTATAGACTATGACGAGACCTTCTCACCAGTAGCCATGCTTAAGTCCATTCGAATACTTCTAGCCATAGCAGCACATATGGACCTAGAGATCTGGCAGATGGATGTCAATACTGCGTTTCTAAATGGGTACTTTAAGGAAGGTCGACACATATATATATATGCAACAACCAGAAGGATATGTACAAAAGGGCAAAGAACATTTGGTCTGGAAGCTCAAGAAATCGTTGTATTGACTCATGAAAGCTTCACGGTCATGGAATCAACATTTTGATGAAGTGATCAAATCGTATGTATTTTTACAATGTTCAAATGAGAGTTGCATGTATCGGCTATGTGTCAGCGGAAGTGTGGTGTTCCTTGCACTTTATGTAGATGAAATTCTCCTAATTGGCAACAATGTGGAGGTATTTTTGGGTATAAAGGGGTGGTTATCCAAGCAGTTTCATAAGGATGCTAGCATTGTCCCAAGCTTCATATGTGGATACTGTGATTGCTCGTTTAAGCTTGCAAACTTCCAAGAAAGGTTTGTTACCGTTCAGACATGGCGTACATCTTTCTAAGAATTAGTGTTCGGTGACACAAAAGGAGAAAGATGAGATGCGCAACTTGTTGTATGCATCGACTGTAGGGAGTCTAATGTAGGCAATGCAATGTACGAGGCCAGATATCTGCTTCGCCATAGGCATGGTAACAAGATATCAGTCTAACCCTGGATAGGAGTATTGGACCGCAGTAAAGCACGTACTCAAATACTTGAAAAGGACTAGAGACTATTGGATCGTCTATTAGTGTGAGGAGTTGTACCCTGTAGGTTATACAAATTCAGATATCTAGGCAGTCTGAGATGAAAAGAAGTCCACCTCTGGCTATGTGTATACATTGGGAGGTGGAGCCATATCATGGAGGAGTGCAAAGCAGAAATGCATTGCTAACTCCCCCATCGAAGTAGAGTATGTGGCATCTTTGGAAGCTTCGAAAGAAGAAGTATGGTTTCAAAACTTCCTTCTGGTGTTGGACGTGATTCCTAAGTTACCCAAGACTATCACGGTTTATTGTGATATTTTAGGAGCTGTGGGTAATTCAAAGGAACCACAAACTCCCAGAGAAAGAAAACACATTAAGAGGAAGTATAATATTATACGAGAAATCATAGCAAGTGGTGATGTGTTGGTAGAGCAGATTGATACAAAGAATAATCTAGCAGATCCATTCATAAAAGCTCTGCCTCAGAAGGTCTACGAGATGCATTCACGTAATCTTGGGCTGAGGGCACAACCAATCACGTGGAATGATTGATTTAATAGCTAGATTAGTTTAGACGCATTATACTCTGGAAAGCACCTATATAATGCTCTGAGTATAAGTGGGAAGATTGATGGATTTATATACTGAAAGCATTATGATTGGTATATTATGTACAATGTTGATTGGTTAATATACTAGGAATCCTAATATTGTATGATCATCTCCTGTCTGAATTAACTATCATGTGTCGCAAACACTCTTATGCTATTATCTCATGGATTGGGAGATCATACGTTGTGTAGTAGATCACGGAAGATTGTATCGATCGTCTGACCTAGCGAGATATAAATGGTTATCACAACTGAGACAGTCTCAAGATAGAATGTCGGTAAAAGCTGTATTATACGCGATAATAAGCATCTTATCTTGGATTTCTTTTTATGTTGGTGCTGGGGTACTCATTGATAGGACCTAAATTAAGATCGATTCCTTTATCTGACATTAAAGGAATCTGGATCTTAATGGCTGTATGAGATCCTAAACCAAGATGATGGTACAGATGTATACAAAAATTGTGTGTCACTTTCAGATGCAGTGAAAGGCTCTAGTTGAGCTTGTATATCTATATCCGGGGTGGTAGCAGCTTGTGTATGACTTTTTGGTACTAGAACTAGGTAACCACATCCTATATAGGATGGTGACATTCCCTGAGCAGCTCAAAAGGTTCATTATGCTAATTACCTGCAGACTTATTATGTTCATTCATAAGTGAAAATGGCTGAGTAGATTGACTCAGGAATATAAGATGTTAGTTAATTAAATGGCTTGTCTGAACCTAAATTAATTAATGAATTTCAGTAACCTTAAATGTGGGGATATACCGAGCCTATGCAACCCATTCCTCACCAAGTGGTAGCAAATAGGTAGGAGAGTATTGATTCTCTGGTGTCATGAATCAATATTAAATTAATTAATTATATTCTAGGTTGAGTATGAGAATTAAATAATTTGATAGGCCTTATTTTCTATATGCATCCTGGTCCTTGGTGTGGACCATGAAAGCTCAGGCCCATCTAGAGATCAGAATTTCCTATAAATAGGCCTCAGGTTTTCAGATCGCAACACACCATAAGATCATAAGTTGCAAACAAAAGACCAAGAACTGGGAGCTGTGATCGACTAGATCTGAGAAGCAAGGAGGAAATTCTGCTTCTCGATCGACAAGGAATCCTAAGCGAATCTTCACCAGATTTTTTATCGGAGCTGGGATATAAATCAGAAGATCAAATTGGGAGGATTGTTTTCTATTTCTCTCTCCTCAAGTTTTCATAATTTTCCATTTAATTTCATAGATTTAATTCCTTCATCTGATAGGAATAAATCTTGTTGCGCGGGAAAGAGGATCAAATGATCAAAACTCTACGCATTGAGTTCTTCAATTTCTACAATCCAGGTATTCTGCATAAACCTACTTATCCATATTAAATAGGAGTATGCTAGGATTAAATCATAGGCATAGTAATTATTTTGGATATCCAATTAACGATTCATGCTTAAACGGATTTAAGTTATTTAATTCACGGTATTCAAAATCCATTCAAATAGATCATATCCACCAACAAAATCTCACTTCCAACATTCACACATCCAACAACCAACATTCTCATCCAAACATCTGTCCACAAAAAACAAACCACTACAAAGACACAACAAAAATAACATTGTTCCACCAGCTCCACCATACATTTCATAAACCAATCATCAAACATCCATCAATAAAATTTAAGGAAATCTAGCAATTAATCTCCAATCCAAACCATTCACCAAAAGATAAAAACATTCAAATTTCCAACACATCCATATCAAAAATATTATACAACCAAATCAAATCAAATCCAAATTCAAATGTAACAAGTCAACCACACGGGGAAATACTAAACTAAGCATAACTAAATCATGCATAGGTAAAGTAGATAGAGTAGGGAGAAGGATAAACCGGCAGCCGACAAATCCCCCCAAACTTAGTCGAGATGAACTAAGTTTGTAAAATACACTAACGGTAGCAAATCACTCCTCACGGTCCTGTGGTGAATGCTCACGACATCGGCAGTATGGTATGGGCAAACAACATTGCAGTTCCCTCAGATCGCCTTGAATCTCCCCCTGTAGCATATCAATGCTATCGAACCGGGCAACAGTGATAGCTCGGTCAGCAAAGTCGCCTGTCTGGAAATTGGCAAACTCCCCATGCATGGAAGTCATCCTCATGTCCAAACCCTGCATAGAGGAAGATAGAGACTCAAAAATGTTAGTGGTTCGGTGCATCGTAGAGTACATTTTCCTCTGCCACTCATCGAAGGATGGTGGAGCCTGCGAACTCGATCCTGACCCATCTCCTCTAGGTTGCGAAGGCTGCTAACGTGCTAACTAATTCATGGGGAAAAGTTACCATTATTATTCAATGTCCCCACAAAATCTTGATGATCCGGGGAATCCAACAATCAATTAGATGTATTCGTTAAATCATCCACCGCAATTAACCCTGGTCAAGGCATCAAAATTACTCTCTCACCAAACTTACAATAATAAGCACAATAGGTATTAGGAACGAAGAACTTTGCAGCCACAAGAGAAGTAACATCTGACGGCAAACTTGAAGCAAATGGAACGCTCAAGGCAATATGAAAATGCATAAAAATAGGAGTCATCATTCCCCCACCACAAATTGACGGGGTTCTCAAACCAGCCTCTCGACTCCATGCATCAAAAACCGTTCCCCCATGGAAAACTTGAAACCATGCATCATAGAATAAAGCATGTACATCTCAGATAACAACACATTCCCAGACTCATATAGCCCAGACACCGAACCTGCCACCACTTTAGGAATATACCGAATAATGGGTTTCATGATCAAAAAAGCCTTAGCTGACTTGACATGAAAAGTACATTCAGTTTTCACCCCAGAAATCTTCTCCCAAAAATAAAAAACATTCATATAATTCAGAATAAAGATGGCATTTTCATCACACCCATAAATGGCATCTATTCTTGTCTGTTTAAAATGAACTACTGACCTTTAACCTTGAATACAATAGAAAGAGGAACGCTCCCAAAGCCTTTCATCACTGTCACCGACGTTATGAATTCGTTCGTCAACTCCATATACGTCGGCCTCTACTCCGTCAAGTATTTCTTCCAACCAAGATTCTTGAGCAAGTTCCAAACATACTCTTTCAACCCAAGAGTCTCCAATGTATCCCCACAAGGATATCTCGACCCAACCACCGTCTTCTACACTATAATTTTGAATCTAACAAACTCCTCATCATCAAAATTGGAGGGGCGACAAATTCCAGGGGCTTGTTGACTCCCTCTCGCTCACTTGCTGGCCATGGCAAATAATTAAGGTAAAATTTCACAGGAAATGTATGTTTTAGATAAGAATTAAATTTGGGAAGAAGAAATTTCAAGAGAATGAAGTTTGGGGCGAAATGAGCCCAATATTTTCTTTTAAAATGCACAAGATTTCAACCCAGATTCATAGGGTTCGGTCGATATGGGGCTCTGACTCTCAGCAAGAAGCCCCACTTGATTTCGACCGAAATGAACAAATCACTAGCTCAATTTCGGTCAAAATTTGGCAGATCTCTCGCAAAATTTTTATGATCCGGGGTGAAATTTCTCTCTGTAATCAGCTCCCCTGCCCCATCTCGATAGAAATCTCTTTATTTCAGGCGAAATGGGCCCAAAATCATCGATTTTACACTACCAAACCTCCATTTTCCAGCAAATTCATCAACCAAAAGTATTCATCCCCCATAGAACACCATATCTACAACTACCAACTAACAAAATTCAAACTACACAACAAACTATAATTTATTCAAAATACAAACACACAAAGTAACAAGAAAAGAAAAATTTAGTTGTCTCCCAACAAACGCTTTTTTAAAGTTTTTAGCTCGACTCTCATACCTCTTTACCTTCAATCATGATCAAAAGGAGCGGATCCGGAGTACATACCTTGCGCATGAGCCCATGACTTACCCGGATTTGATAACTCCTTCATGGAACATCCAGTTTTATCTTCCTCCAATCTTGCCTTCTTTGCTCTCAAATTCCTTAGCTTAAAGAAGTCATTCGGAACATCCTTCATTTTATTATTTTCCTGCAATAACTCCTTCTTTGGAACCACAAAAGTATTCAATCTTTTCATCCCAGCTCCTCTTTCAATCAACACATGCTTCTCCAGAACCTTTTCTTCCTCAACACCGTCAACTACCTTTTAAGGAAGAGCAAACACAACCTCCTTACAATTACAATGCAAAGTAAGTTCTTAGTTCTTCACATCTAGGAAAGCATAAGCTGTAAGTAAGAATGGTCTCCCCAAAATCAAGTGATTTCCACCACGGTTTTTCATGTCTACCACCAAAAAATCACCCTGGAAGGTGAACTCCAAAACCTCGATGTTCACATCTTTAACTACCCCCTAGGACAAAACAAGGCATGATTTGTCATTTGTAACACATGTGTAGTTGGCCTCAACACCCACCATTGCTTAATTGCTTTAACATTGTCCAAGATATTGTTGGAATTGTATACATAAAAGCATTATGATTAGTATAATGGGAAACGTTATGTTTGATATATTTGTAATCATTAATGACTTGCAATAAACAACTCCAATCTGAATTATCAATCATAGATGCGAACAAACACATCTAGTTATCTCGTCGATAGGGAAATCATATGGTGTGTAAGGGATCTCAAAAGATCATATACATCATTTGACCTAGCGAGATATAAGCAGTTATCACAACTGAGAAAATTTCTGGTTTGGTTGTTGGTTTAGGTTGCGGCACACAAGTCCATAAGTGGTTTATCTTGACTGCTTTGTGTGACCGGCACATCTCAATATAATGAGAGAATCAATAGTGAGATGAACCATTCTACTTGACATATGAAGGAGTAAAGATCGTGGTAACTTGATTGGATCTAAAGTGTATTTAAAGTAGAGGGGCACACATGGATTAACTGTCACTTTGACCTGCAATGGTGGATATGTTGGAACACGCCAGTGAAGGTGGTTCGTCCCCATGATCGATAATGGATACCAAACGCACACATACATGGTTTAATAAGATTAAATCAAGAACATCAAGGATTACCATAACAGATCTACAAATCTGAGGATTGATTCCACTAGAGATCTTCTAGCCTGTGTCCTGGTGAACCACGATCAGATCCCGGGTGGATAGCAATCCTCCGATTCGTTAGATGCCAAGTAAATTCAAATCTACAATGTTTTGAGAGAACTAAACCCTAGTCATCATTCAGCACATGAACTTATAGAGTTATTAGGTTTTTCTCTCAATAGAAATCTTATTTATAGGCATCTTCTAGGATTTCTAATTGGGATAGGCCAAAGATCTCTAGAAGGTATAGGAATGGGCCTCCCATAAGTCCAAACACAAATATTAGCCCAGAATATAATTTGAACTTATAAAAATAATTCATTCCACTAGAGAATTAATGTTGCAACTGCCATCCTATCCCGATGTGAATCAGAGTTTCTATTTGACTTAATTAATTCCCCGTGTTTAAGACAACACACATCCCTTAATTAATTAAAAGCTCTGACAATATTAATTAATTAATATCTTTAATTCCTTAAGTAGTACTCACTAAACATTATTATAGTATTGGAACTTATTCTCCAGTATACTCTAATAATCTCCCACTTATACTAAAGTTAAACTCTTAGTATACACCATGTCATTACAAATATCCCACTTAGACTTAAAGTGTATCTGCAATGTATTGTTAACCAAGACCCTCTATGTGTTTTCCGAAGATCTTTGTTTCCAAAGTCTTCGTGAAAGGATCAACAAGGCTATGCAATGATACAAATTTTTCACAGCCACGTCACCTCTCTTTACGCTCGTAAAATATGTTACTGTCTCGCTATGTGTGTACTTCCCATATGGGCTCTAGGTTCTTTCGAGTTTTCTAGTGCACCACTATTGTCACAAAAAATCATAATATGCTTTGGCATACTCGTAATCACCCCCAAGTCCAACAAGAATTTTGTAAGCCAGAAAGCTTCTATGGCAGCCTATGAGGCAACCACGTAAATTGGCACCGCATCCCAAGGTAAACAAATAACCAAGGTTAACTTTCTCATATCTCGATCAACTTAAAAATCTGAATCTGATTAACCCAAAAGGATCAAACTATCTGATAGGTAAACCAGCATATAATCTCGAGTTCTTTTCAGAAACCAGTGCCACCATGCCAACTACACAGTAGAAATTATGTCTAGTACATAACATAGCGTACATAAGGCTTCCTACCGCTGAAGCATAAGGAACCTTAGCTATCTCCTCCATCATGTCTAGCGTTTTAGGACACATGTCCTTAGACAGAGGAACTTCATGCCACAAAGGTTGAAATCCATTCTTGGATTTTTGTATGCTAAAAAGGGCAATAATAGTGTTGATGTAGGAAGCTTGGTACAAATGTAATATTCTCTTATTTTGATCATGAATGATCTTAATACCAAGAATGTACATTGCATTTCGCGAATCCTTCATCTGTAACTATTTCGACAACCACACCTGTACGTCCGACAACACCCTCAAGTTGTTGCCAATGAGAAGATATCATCTACGTACAGTACTAAGAATACCACCATGTTTCCATTGCTCATTTTGTACACAAAACACTCATCTTGACATTTTTCAAATATAAAGATTTTGATCACCTCATCTAAATGAATGTTCCAAAATCTAGAAGTTTGTATAATTCCATAAAGAGACTTCTTTAACTTCCAAACTAGATGCTCATAGCATTTCCTTACATAACCTTCAAGTTACTGCATATAGATGTCTTCATCCAGATTTCCATGAAGGAAAGCTATCTTGACATCCATTTGCTAATCCTTATAGTCCATGTGATTTGCTATGGATAAGAGATTGCAGATCAACTTCACCATTGCTATAGGTGAGAAATTATCATCTCAACCGATTCTCTCTATTCGAGTAAATCCCTTTGCCACCAACCATGCTATAAAGGCGATAATCTTTCCGTCAGATCCTCTCTTACACCTATAGACCCACTTACACCCAATGACTATATTGTCTTTATGAAGGTCTAAAAGGCGTACCCAACCAAAGCGTCTATAGATTCAATCTCAGAATCCATAGACTTATGCCAAGACGTTGCATCTACATCTTGAACTACAACTTTGTAAGTTCAGGGATCGTTCCCTTCTGTACAACAATGTGGACCAAGTCAGAAAACTCTCCCACATCCATGAAACGATTAGATTGAACAACTCTCCCACTACAACAAGGCAGTACCTGTGTAGGTACACCAGAGTCAACACATTGTGCAGTCTCTTGCGGTATAACACTTAGTACACTCGGTGTACCATTGTCTCCTCTCAACTCTTTTAGAATGATCTTATTCTTGGATTTATGCTCACTTATATAGTCTTTCTCCAAGAATCAGGCGTTAGTATTAACCACCACCCTCTGATTCTTTAGGACTATAAAAGTAACCGCCTTTCGTACCTTTAGTATATCCTATAAACAGCCGTATATCTGTTCTGGGTGCCAACTTATCGACTTCCTTATCCAACCCATATATTGGGCAACCCTAAACCAAAATATAGTTTTGAACTAGGCTTTTGCCCAGTCCACAATACTATTGAAGTCTTTATAATTGATTTAGAATGTACTATGTTCAGAAGGTACGCCGTTGTTTCCAAGGCATAACCCTAAAAAGAGTAAGCAAAGTGGCATAACACATAATCGACCTCACCATCTCCAAAGAATTATGTTTCTTCTCTCTTTTACGCCAACTTCTTGCAAAAAATCAGGCTTAGACAGTTGAGATGTAATCTCATTATCCAATAAGTATTGCCTAAGTTCATCACTAAGGTATTAGAAACTACAATCAAATCGTAGTGATTTGATACTTTTACCTTTTCGATTCACCACTCCAGTATTAAATTCTTTGAACTTGTCAAATCATTCGGACATGTGGCATGTCAAGAAAATTTATCCAAACCTTAAGTAATCATTCTTAAAAGTCACGAAATACTATAGACAACCTCTTGCTTCAATAGACATAGGCTCACACAAACCATGTTTAATCATTTTCAACATATCACTGACTTTAAACCCTTAGCCTTAAAAAGGCCTCAATATCATGTTACGCTTCAATTAGGATTCGCAGACAGAGGATGGTTCAACTTGGAAAGACTCTAATGAACCACAATTTATCAGTCTTTAGGTCCTAGTAAGATTAACATGATTCAATCTTAGATGCCAAACATATGTTTGATTCAACATAGAAGAAACTATTCTTTTAGATGATGAATATGGATGAGTTTCAGTTGCAGAACGATATACACAAGTAATAGTATATAAGGAGTCTTTAAACATGCCAGAACATATAAAAGAGTTATTTCTCATAATAACATCATTGTTATTAAAAATAACTGAATATCCATCCAGAATCAGTTTTGAAACTGAAAATAAATTCTTTCGAAAATGAGGCACATTTAAAACATCATTTAATGCTACAACACAATCTGAAAAAGATTAATTGCACATCTCCCGCTACAACAACCACCACTCTAACAGCATTTACCAAGCTTACAGTAATCTCTCCTTCATTAGTTATCTTGCATTCATAAAACAATGCAGAGTAAAATAAACATGATCAGTGGCACCATTATCTACTATCTAAGAGATAATAGAATAAGCTGCAAGACATATTTCAACAACTAAAGCAAAAGATGTACTCGAGTTACCCTTCATAAAGAGGGGACAATTATATATGTGATGCCCAAACCAGTGCATTTGTAGCACTTTCCCTTTAGTTTATGACAACACCAAAACGTGTCATACTACCAGAAAGTATTACTTATTTCCTCCCACTATTCTTGTTCTTTTGTGGCTTCTTCTTCTTACCGTCATTACACAAAGAAGATGATGCTTCAAAAGAAATAAGAGCCAGTGATCTCTTACCCATGAGATCCTCCATTATAATCAAACCAGTAAGAAACTCAGCAACAAAGTACTATTTCTTACCCATGATTACTTTTAAGTGGAAGTAAGGGTTCAAGAGTCATTGAGTAGGCGTCTACATATGTACTCTTCAACAACAACTAGTACTATATCCAGATTTATTTCCAGTCCAAACAAATTGGACCAATAAGCTTGTTATGATAGAGAACGGTGTTAAGCAGATTAAACGACATGATTATAACTGAAATAAATAAAATGCAAACACGTAAGCATAAAAATCACATTAATTGAAGCTTAAAACATGGAAACCTTCAATACCAACAACCAATTAAATATATATGCAAGCCACGGTGGGTGGACGTTTACACACATATCCATTGACCAGGAAAACTATCTTTAATTCCAATATCACGTCAACCTCTACTTTATGATGAATGGAATTAATAGTCGGACCACATACACAGGCCATGTGCATTAAAACAGGGACTCCATTGGGGAGTTATATAGAAATTCACATCTAAGTGATGACCACAATTTAATCGATAAAGAAAACCATTTACAATTGATAACCTTACATTTAGGACTTTACATTACTTGCAAATAATTTCCTAAAGTTATCTTAAATTAAATATTTACCAACGAACCGTGAATGACACATCCTCTGGGGGGAGACTCCCAAAGTCCCATGAGTGCCACACACTTCATTTAAAGATAAAATTTATTTTTTATTAGAAGTCTTATCCATTGAACTAGTGAATGTTTTATCCTCTAGGGGAGACTCCCAGGGTTTGGCGAACAACACCCACAATCACATATAAGACCAATTGTGGAGCCCTAAATAAATTAATTAAAATTTATTTTAACTCACTTAGTCATTTTTAGTTGATGGTTTTTGACAACATGCAATAAATAAATAAATAAATCCTAGCATGCTCCTAACGTGTCAAATTATTGTTGAACAGCCTAGCATGCTCCTAAGATTTAGAAAATAAACACACATCATGTAAGAACATAGAAAAAGTCCTCGTGGCCCCAAGATGTGTACCTACATATCTACCTATTCTATTACTTGAATATTTGATACACATGTCTTCGAATGGGCCTTCGAATCGGATCCGGACCTCGAACAATTCAAATTTGGTCTTGTGAATTTACTGCAAATGGTCTTTTTCGAGCCACCGTTACTATCATACAATGCGTAGTCAGTGGCCGAAACATAATGGGCATTGAAGAACAAAGTTTGGACTTCCATCTCCAACCAACGGCATCGGAGATTCACACTTGAATCGCCGCCAATTGGCCGGAGAAAAAGGATAGTTGAACAGCCTGGGCAAAAAACCAGTGCATAGGGCACTTTTCTCGCCTCCGTTGCCATCGATTCCAACAACCATAATGCAAGAAACCTATTTGGCTTTAAAGCCCTAGATTAGGACTTTAATTCCACGTGCATGTTTCCAACCCATAAAATTATTGTTTCGACTGGGCCAACTTCATCGGTCCACTTCGCCACCGTGATCGATCCTCAACCTCCAAAACCTATTGGGCATTGAACCCTTAAGTATGGAGAGTAAGATCATGTCATTGGAACGATGGATACGACCCAAAATAGCTACCAATCGACGAGCAAAAAAAACTACACGCATCAAGAAATGCGAGATTCTTGCGTGCTGCAGTCTTCACACGGCTATCGCCGCTAAATCCACCGCCCTCATCGTCAATCAGCCCCTGGGCTTTGAATCCCTCACCACGGCGACCAACTCCACACCTCCGAGAGCAACGATCCACGTCGGGATCGCCACCGAAGATGCGAAGAAGATGGGTTGCGTGAACTATCGATAGAAAGATCAGCGCAAGCGGCTAACTTCTAGCCACCACTGTCACTGTCTCTACTGTCTATCTGGACCGCCGCTCACATCCTGGTGGTCGCCTACAACCGGCCTTCCATAGCCAACCACCGCCATCACCATTCACCAACCTACCGCGCGGCGGGGACGCCGCAAAGTCAAGCTGCTGCACAGCCAAAAATTAAAAGCACGAAGCACGCGCATTTTGCGGCCACTGCTGCACCGCCTACCGTCGCCATCCATGGCCGTCAGTGGTGCGGCGGCTATGTCTGCCAACCCATCCTTGTCCCCCAACAACCGGTCACCTCAACCGGACGACCAATAGTCCATGGCTGAGCCACGAACAGCCCCTGTGCGACTGCGATATTGTAGTTTTCTGTCGATGTTAGTTCTTTGTGTTCTTCGTTTCTTAGTCTTATTTTTTGCTACAAATTACATAAAAAATGCCATAAAATTACATGCAATAAAATTACATCATTTCCTATACTATCCACAAATTTTCTCGTGGTGAAATATGGTTACAAATGCAAATATATCATCGCACAAAAACCAAAAACAGATTGGGAACCACGAGTTCCAAAAAATATATGCAATCCTTACGACATGCTTAAATGATTTAAATAACATAAACCAACTGCACATTTCAGGCAAAGCCAACAACCAATAACGTGGCTCTGATACTAATTGTAGGAACACACCGGTGACGGTGGTTCTAAAGGGATTTGTGAACTGAATCACTTAATCCGTTAGCCGAGATCATTAATTGGAGTATCAAAAAATTGCTATGCCTATGATTAATCCTAGCATGCTCTATTGATTATGCATAAATGGGGTTTTTACGGAATACCTGGATTGTAGAAACCTGAAGAACGATTGCGCAGAGATTTGATCCTCGATCCTTATCCCGCGCACCAAGATTTATTCCTAACAGATTAAGGAATTAAATCTTTAAAAATTAAAAGATAATTTTCGAAAACAAAGAGGGAGAGAAGAAAGAACACGATCCTCCTGATCTGATCTTCTGATCTGTATCCCAACTCAATTCTTAATATCTGGTGAAGATTCCCTTCGGATTCCTTGCCCGGTTGAGAAGCATAATTTCTTCCTCATTCTCATATTTTAGTCTATCACCACAGCTCCCAAAGTACAAGTTTGCTATGTTGCAACATATGATCTTGTGGTGTATTATTGTGTGTTTTGATCTGAGAACCTGAGGCCTATTTATAAGAAAATACTTGACTTCTATTGGGTCTAAGTTTTCATGGGCCAGACTAGGGACCAGAATGCAAATAGCAAATAAAGCCTCTCAATTAATTAATTCTAATATTCAACCCAGAATATAATTAATTAATTAATATTGATTCATTTCACCAGAGAATCAATACTATCCTACCTATTTGCTACCACGTTTTGAGGTACGGGTTACATTTAAGGTTACAGACATTCGTTAATTAATTAATGCTCTAACAAGCCATTTAATTAATTAAGATCTTATATTCCTGAGTAAATCCACTCAAACCTTTTCACTTATGCTTGAACTTAATCAGCCTGAAGGACATTAGCATAACGAACCTTTTGAGCCGCTCAGGGAATGTCACCATCCTATACTGGATGTGGTTACCTAGTTCTAGTACCAGACAATCATACACAAACTGCTATCAGCCAAGATACAAATATACAAGCTCAACAAGAGCCTTTCACAGCAACTCAAAGTGATACACAATTCGTGTATACTTATGTACCTTCATATAGGCTTAGGATCTCATCAAGCCATAGAGATGTAGATTCTTTTAATGTCAGATAAAAGAATCAATTTTGACTTAGGTCCTTATCAATGTGTGCCCCACAACAGCATACCAAGCCATCCAAGATAAGATGTTTATTACTGCGTATGCTGCAGCCTACACCGATAATTTATCCTGGAACTGTCTTAGTTGTGATAACCATTTATATCTCGCTAGGTCAAACAATTCATACGATCTTCTGTGATCTAATACACACCGTATGATCTCCCTATCGACGAGATAAGAGGATAATTGCGTTTGCGACACATGTTTGTTAATTCAGACAGGAGATGAACAAAAAACATTTATGATTCCCAGTATATTAACCAATCCACCTTGCACATAATATACTAATTGTAATGCTTTCAGTATATGAATCCACCAAGTTCGTCCTCACGTTCGATGTTGGATACCAAACGTACACATACATGTTTTAATAAGATTAAATAAGGAAGATCATTACCTTAGCAGGTCTTTAGATCTGGAGATTGATTCTACTGCAGATCTTCTAGCTTGTATCCTGGTGAACCACGATCAAATGTCTGGTGGACAGAAATCCTCCATTTTTTTAGATGCCAAGTAAATCCGAATCTATAGCATTTTGAGATAACTAAACCATAGCCATCGTTCAGCACATGAAGATACGAAGTTATTAGGTTTTTGTCTCAACACAAATCCTATTTATAGGTATCTTCTACAGTTTCCAATTGGGCCAGTCCAGGGATCTCTGGAAGGTATAGGATTGGGCCTCCCATAAGTCCAAACACATATATTTAGCCCGGAATAAAATTTGAACTTATAACATTAATTCATTCTACAAGAGAATTAATGTTTCAACGGCCATTCTATTCCGATGTGAATCAAAGTTTTTATTTGACTTAATTAATTCCCCGCGTTTCAGACAATGCACATCCCTTAATTAATTAAAAGCTCTGACAATGTTAACTAATTAATATATTTAATTCCTTAAGTAGTACCCACTCAACATTATTATTGTATTGAAATAATTTCAACCTGCAGGATTTAATACGATAAAACTTATGATTTCCTTAAGGGGATGTCATCAACCTGGATGTCCACGACACGGTGCCCTAATGTGACTAAATAAACAAATACAAATAATGTTATTACCCAAGATACGGAGTATATTGAATCATCCTTTTGTTTCTCACCCTTGGAAAGTCAAAGTAACAAATAATCATTTGCATATATCTAAATATCACATCTAGGATTAAGAATTAATAAATTCGTCGAGACCTTGGTTCTTCATAGAGTCAAATAGAAGAACACGTCTCACTGCGATCCATTCAATGCGACACCATGCATAAGTATAAAGTAATAACCAAGACTAGTTATCTCAAGTTTATACTACAACCTAAAATGATAGCTTATCCATAACTATCTCAGTTGTGAATACGTTTTATATCTTATAAGGAACGCAACAATGTGATCTTCAGTGGGACGACTTACCCACCACATTTTCTACAGTATAGGATAATTGGATATACTTGCAATCATGATATTGCAACGATGTGATAACATTTATTTCAGTTAATTACGGGAGATTAATTATATGAAAATCTCACTTTAAAGTTTGCTTTACATTATACACCAATAGGAGAGTATTACATGTACTCATATATCTTCATCTCGGGTGATGGCATTTTGTGTGGGGTTTCCTCAGGCTGGATTTAGATAACCATATCCTTTTCAGGATGGTGATATTCCCTGGGAAGCTCACGAGGTTCATTATGCTAAGTCCTGCTGGCTGAATCATTGATTCAAGCGTAAGAGATAAGGGTTGATTGGTATGACTCAGAAATAATAAGAGATTAATGAATTGCAACTAATTGTCATATGTTGAACTAATTAATTAATGTCTGATACCATAAATATGGGTATTAACCAAGTCAATGCAACCCATTCTTAATAACGTGGTACTAAAGGGGTAGGTCAGCATTAATTCTCTGGTGGCAAGAATTAATGTTTATTAATTAATTATGTTTAGGGTTGAACATGGAACTAATTATAGGAGGCCCACTTTATTAATTAAATTTTATCCTGGGTCTGGCCTAACAATGCTAAGAGCCCATTAGTGTTTATTAAACCCTAATAACCCATTCTCCAGATCTATATAAACAGATCAATTCTCTCACTTCCCTCATAAGTTCGATGTTTAAAATCATAAACCGTAGAGAGAGTGTGAGAGTGGGCGGCTACTACAGTAGGAAGGAAAGGAGAAATAAAGTTCCTCCAGTGCAGTTTCAATCCAGTAGCGTATCCTCACAAGATTTTTGGATCGAGCAAGGGAACAGATCATAAGATCAGATTTGTAAGAACACCATCAACCATCTATCGTCGTTATTCAATCCGTAGTAGTTGAGGTATTCCTTGAATATACGCATTAAATTAAATAGGAGCATGCATAGGGCATTTACTGTTTGTCATAGCATTTATTTTGATATCCATAAATCGAATCTGAGGCTAAAAATTAAATGGAAATTCACATCACGTATTGTAGACTCAGTTCCTACAATTGGTACCAGAGCCTGATTCATATTTCATGGCTCTGTCGGAAAATGAATATCGACAATCAGTGTATGCCTGTTATTTAATTTATCATGGATGGATTTATTTTTATTGTGGATGTTTTTGTTCTCGTGGACCCTCTCGGGTTCTTGGTTTTGTTTTAAATCACGAGAAAATCCACGATTAGATTAATACGAAAACTTTTTAAAAGATTAGATATGTTGTTATCTTTTATTCAATATGTAAAATGAAAAAGAGAGAGAGAAAGAAAAGTGATCGAGGTTGTACAATGTTGTTTTCCAGTGGGCTGGATAGGTTGTGGGCGCGAGCAGCCACTGTGGTGCAGGCCGGCAGTGGTGGCTGTCAGCCAGCGATGCTGTGGGCGCAAGCGGGTGGCATGTAGTTTCTTCTTCTCCACGTGTGCTCGGCAGTCGTGTCTGGCAGCAGGGCTGGCAGCAGATGGCTAGTAATTTCTTCTTCCTTTGCAGGCGGCGCTAGCAGGGCCGGTCGCTGGCATTACATGCTGGCGTGAGGGACACACGAGATGTCTAAGTCACAGATGTGTTCGCGGCAGGCCAATGGTGACAGTCGCGCACAAGTTGCCTGCAATGAGAGCTTGCGAATTCCTGCAATTGTGTAGCGAGTTCCGGGGGTGGCGACATGCGAAGACAACACCAACGGTCATCATGAGCAGAGATGCATCTCCAACAGCAGTGTTTGCAGGTGCGAGGGTGGCGCTCATCGGGTTGGTGGCCCGTAGTGGTGCAGGTCTCTCTGATGGGTTTTGTATACTGAAAGCATTTATTAAAATGAGTTTACAACGGTTTATTTCTCCTATCTGTTAACAATCTTACATGTATGAACAATGGTATCCTCTTGTCTCACCGATAGGGACAATCAAACGACGTGTTGTAGATCGCAGAAGACAGTATGATCACTTGACCTAGGGAGACATAAACCTGATCACAACCGAGATAGCGTATGAGGATACGTCTGTCCGGATGGTTGCGGCATTGTCGGAATAAGTAGTCTGTCTTGGCTACTTGACATGCTGGTACGCAGAGGTGGCATATTGATGGACCGCAATGAGATGTATTCGTCTGTCTGACATTAGCGAATACAAGAACTCGTTATATTGATTGAGTCCAAACCCTAACAAAGGTTCAGGGGTTTGCACGAGTTCACTGTTGCTTTGACTTGCCATGGTGGAGAGCCTAAGTAACGTGCTCGTATATCCGCATCTTGGGTAACAGCAGATCGTGTAGTACTGCCTGAGATTGGGTTTAGGTAACCATATCCGAGTAATAAGATGGGGACATTCCCTGAGGAGCTCAATAACATTCATCGTGCCAAAGTCCTGCAGGCCGATTAATTTTAGGCACGAGTGATAAGGTTTGAGTGGTACTACTCAGGAATTATAAGATATTAATTAATTGTAGTTAGAGCTTGTCAGAGGCTCCGATTAATTAATGCAGGTCCGGTAACCTTAAATATGGGGATTCTCAATTAATGCAACCCGTTCTCATAACATGGTAATAAAGGGGTAGGTAAGTATTAATTCTGTGGTGAAAAAGAATTAATATTAATTAATTAATTGTGTTTTGGGTTGTGGAGATGAGAATTAATTAATTTATAGGCCCACTTTATTATTTGCATTAGGTCCCAGGTCTGGCCCAACAAGTGTGCTGAATTGAGCCCAGGAGCCCATTAGGGTTTACAACCCTAGGTCTATAAATAGACAGCTCTCTCTCATAAGTTGTAACACAGTTGAAACACAATAAACCTAGAGAGAGAGAGGGGCGCCATTTTTGGAGAAGGGAAAGGAGGAGAATTTTTGAGTTCTGTTCCTGCTCAAGCCACAGATCTACGAAATCCTCACCAGTAGTAGATTTGATCAGCACCGGGACACAGATCTGAAGATCTAATCTGGAGAACAACAGATTTCTTCTTCCCTATTTCTTTATTTTGATTTTATCTTAGAAATTAGATTTCTAATTTTTGATTTCGCAGATAAATTCGGATTGCGTGGTTGAATTCAAGTTGGAAATTCAAACGCAAAAGATCGGTTCAGACTCGACGGATTTACGGTAATCTCTCAATCCACAAATATGCTTTAAATTCATAGGAGCATGCTAGGGTTTTTGTGAGTTTAGATTATGTGCAATATCCATAAATTGATCCGGTTCAGTTTGGTTTTGGTGATTCGGTTCACGTGAAAACCCTACAATTGGTTTCAGAGCCAGGTTTCTGATTTATGGCTCTGTTGTTCATAATTAAATTCAATATGCATGTATGAATTTTTTATTTTGTGGATGTTGGTTTTTGTTCCTCGTGGCAACCCGTTGATTCATCCCGCAGTGGTTTATCCGCGTAGGGCTGAATTGTTTTTGTAAAATCACAAGAAAATCCGTGATTAGTGTAGATTTGAAAATTGTAATAGAATAGTAGTTCTGTAATTTTTCAAATTTATTTGGACGGGTCGCAGAAGTAGAACGAAGATGGAGCCGACAAAGGGCGACAGCGGCGGCAGCAAGCCGCAACGGTGCGGGCGACGGCACGCGAGGGCGTGCGTCGCGGGCGGCCGGCGACGGGGCTGGATGCGGCGGCGGGTGCGTGTGGGCTGCGCGCGGATGGATCCGCGTGTGCGGGGTGCACGCGCGCGCTGGGCGCGGCGGCAGGGCGGCGGCGGTGGCTTTCATCGGCTGCTGTCCCTGTCGCGGTGGCTCGTGTTTTGATGGTTTGTACAATCTTGTGTAAACCCGAGGGTTTGCATTGGGGTTAGGGCAAATCATCAGATCACAAAGGCCTAAATCCCAAAAGATTTGGTGAATCAAGATTTGAAGGCCCTTGAAGATTTGAAAAGATTTGGATTTATCCAAATTAAATTCTAATTCAAACCACAAGGAATTTTTGTTTGCCTTATTTTCCTCGTATGATATGTGATTTATTTACGTGCGCAATTAAGCATGTGTAGATAATAGGAAAAGCATGTTTTATCGCTTTTATTATTTACAGCTTTCAAGCATGCTTATGTGATTAATTTCTTGTTGGATTATATTTTAGGAATTTTTGGGCTTGTATTATTACATGCAAAAATTTGGGAAATATAATGACAAAGAAATTATTGGTGCGCATAAAGAAACATTTTAAAAGAAAAATACTAAGCAGATTTTTTAATTAAAATCAATAGACCTCCACAAAGCGGTCCTAGGCTGTAAGTGTATCTCTCGTTCTAGTAAACGTCTATGAGTGTAGCTTGCTAGTTCCTAGAGGTGCATGGGTACGGTTGTTGGGATTTTTAGACAAACAATTTTAATCATGTGAATAGTGGGAGGGTTTTGCGTAAACGTCTACGAGTGTAGCTTGCATAGATCTCTTTCACAAGTATTCTAGGATTGATTTAAATTATAGATAACAAAAGCTTTAAGGGCTGTGCGGTATGGTTACGTGCCAAGCTAAACTGTCTCTTTTGGCCGGAGTTAAATTTGTGGTTAATTGCTTAGAAGCATCTTAGAATATAATGCAAGAATTGCATCCCTGTTCTTGAGAGATGGCTTAGTCTAAGGTTTTCACTAATTATTAATTTCTAGTGTCAAAAGCATTCTGACATGGTAGTGAAATTAAATGGATTGGGGCTTAAAACCCGCAGTTCTGGTTGAGGGTGACATCGTGAACGTCTACGAGTGTAGCTTGCAGTGGGAACTCTTGGGCAATTAGTAGAAAATATTTGTATTTGATTTATTAAAAGGTTTTCAATGCATTTGTTTTCGAAGTTCTACATGTATGTCCTTATTTAAGATTCTTTATTGTTTCAGATATGTCTATGTCTAATGTCATCAATATTCTCGCACAAAACACTCTAACTGGTCCGAACTTCCTGGAATGGAAGTGCAATCTCGAGTACCTCCTGATTGTAGAAGAACATATGTTCGTGCTGCAAGTACTTCGTCCCGAAGTGCCAACTGCTGAATCCAGTCAAATGGATATAGACTTTTATAACAAGTGGGAGAAATCGAACAATGTAGTCAAGTGCTACATGATGACCACTATGTCAAAAGTCTTACAGCAGCAACATCAGCACCATAGGGACGCCTATGACATCATGACGTGTCTGGAGGCGACCTATGGGGAAACTGATAGAGCCGTCAGGTTCAATCTCATGAGAGAAATCGTGAGTAAGAAAATGGCTGATGGCACGTAGTTACCATGACTCACCTCAAGGATGAGCTAACTGTGCATGGTGGAGGTATCGACGCTGAGGCTAAGGTCGATATCATACTGAACTCTCTACCCAAGTCCTTTGAGAGTTTTAGGCTGAATGTTGTCATGAACAAGAAAGAGTATACTCTTAACGAGTTACTCAATGACTTGATAGCAGCTGAATCGGTCATGAACCCTCAGAAGGTTGCCTTGGCCACTTCTGGTAATCTCTCTGTTGTAACGAAAAGTATGAAGCGGAAGAAAGGGATTAAGAAGTGGGCCAAGAAGACACCTGTAATGGATGGTGGGGCTGGGAAAAAGCCTAAGGTGGTGACTGAAAGGGACAGGTGCTTCAGGTGTGGTAAGAAAGGACACTCGAGGAAAGATTGTCACGCCAACAAAGCTAGACAAGGTATGCCATTTTGCATGTATAACTGTAAGCATGATTAGAGTTAGTTGTTGCTCTTCTAGAGCTGTAAGCACTGACTTGTTGTTCATGTTGTTGTACTTTGCAGTGGACCGTGCCGACAAGACTGGTGAGTGATGGCAAGAAGATACCAAACTCGATGAAAGCAATGCTTTATGACGGAGCTTCATGGAGTTTTCTTTTCTTTATGTTTTGATGAATTAAGTACATTTGAGAGTTTATTTGTGGGCCGTGGTTTATCGGCAGTACAAATTTTATCAACTTTTATGGGTATCTGTTATTTATGATTTTATCATTGGTAGTAACAATGTTATCCATTATGGAATGTTGATTTACGATCTCTATGTTACTTCGATCAAACATGTCTTTTATATTGCATGTAATTCATCCGTAATTGATAATCCTAGAAAGAGAAAACTTACTTCTTCTGATGAGGATCTTACATATCTCTGGCACTTGAGACTGGGTCACATCAGCTTGAAGCGGATTCAAAGACTTGCAGATGACGGTACATTGGACTTAGTTCGGGCTGTACCGTATCAAGTCTTCGAATCCTGCATCGAGGGCAAGATGTTAACTAGGCCTTTCAAGGCTAGTCCATCTCGAGCAGATGAAGTGTTGGAATTGATCCATTCTTACTTATGTGGACCGATGTCCATGCAGGCTCGTGGAGGGTACGAGTACTTCGTCACTTTCATTGACGATTACTCAACGTACGGATACGTTTACCAGCTTCGCTACAAGTCTGAATGCTTTGAGAAATTCAAAGAGTTCAAGGCTGAGGTATAAAAGAAGGTCGGGAAAACTATCAAGTCGCTGCGATTTGACCACGGTGGCGAATACCTCGGTAACAAGTTCCTGCAATATTTGTCAGAAAATGGGATAACATCCTAGTGGACTGCACCGGGTACTCCCCAGCAAAACGGTGTAGCCGAAAGAAGAAATAGGACTCTTCTAGAGTTGGTAAGATCAATGATGAGTTATGCAAACTTACCAATTTTGTTTTGGGGCTACGCATTGGAAACAACAGCTTACGTGCTTAATGTGGTGCTTTCTAAATCAGTTCCTAAGACGCCTTCTGAGCTCTTCCTTGGTCGCAAACCAGTTTGTGCAAGTTCAGAGTATGGGGTTGTCCGGCACATGTACTGTCGAAGGAACCTGATAAATTAGAAAGCAGGTCAAAAGTAATGTTGTTCATAGGGTATCCCAGACAAACGAAAGGTGGTTACTTTTACTGTCCTGAGTGTCAAAGAGTCGTTGTTAGCACCAACGCTAGATTCTTGGAGGACGAGTATGTGAGTAATCAAAGGTCAAGGAGTGATATCGTTCTTCAAGAAATTGAGAACGAGAATGCAATTCCAAGGGAAGGGGAACGTGTAGATGTGGTGCACCTGTGAGATGCACAGCACCACAGACACGTTCTTCAGTGCAAGGTGCAGGACAACAAGTCACTGCACCTACTACTGACACGACACCGATGCCTCGTCGTAGTGGGAGAGTTATTTTCCAGCCAAAAAGGTACATGTTCATGGGTGAGTCTTCGGACTTGAGCCCGGAAGATGGACATGAGGACTCTGACCCATTGACTTACGAAGAGGAAGTGTAGGACAAGGATGTTGCCAAATGGCATGTCGCCATGGATTCTGAAATTGAATCCATAACTGCTATGGATGTATACCAGAAAATTGATTTGTCGGATGGCTTTAGGGCCATAGGGTGCAAATGGGTATACAAGAGAAAGAAAGGGGCGGATGGAAAGATCACGGCTTTTAAAGCCAGGTAGGTGGCAAAGGGTTATAGTCAGAAAGTGGGCATTGACTATGACGAAACCTTTTCACCCGTAGCCATGCTCAAATCCATCTGGATACTCCTTGCCATAGCTGCGCATATGGACCTCGAGATCTGGCAGATGGATGTCAAAACCGCTTTTCTAAACGGTTACCTTGAAGAAGGTAGGGACATCTATATGCAGCAACCCGAGGGTTACATAAGCAAGGGCGAAGAACATCTTGTCTGGAAGCTTAGGAAGTCCTTGTATGGACTTAAGCAAGCTTCAAGGTCGTGGAACTTACGTTTCAACGATGTGATTAAATCCTATGGATGCGCACAGTTGAAAAACGAAAGTTGTGTTTACCGACTTTATGTCAGTGGGAGCGTGGTCTTCCTTGCACTATATGTTGATGACATACTCCTATTTGGAAACAACGAGGGAGTGATGTCGGAAATCAAGGCTTGGTTATCCGAACAGTTCCAAATGAAGGATCTGGGAGAGGCTGGCTACATTCTTCGGATTTAGGTCTTACGAGATCGTAAGAGAAGAATGTTGAGCTTATCCCAGGCATCCTATGTGGATACTGTGATTGCCCAGTTCAGCATGCAACTCGCCAAGAAAGGCTTGCTACCTTTCAGACATGGCGTTAGTCTTTCTAGTGGGCAGTGTCCTCAGACACAGTGGGAGAAAGACGAGATAAGTCTTACACCATACGCTTCAGCGGTGGGTAGTCTCATGTATGTGATGCTGTGTACCAGGCCAGATATCTGTTATGCCGTTGGCATAGTAGCAAGATTTCAGTCTAACCCTGGACAGGCGCACTGGACTGCTGTAAAGCACATCCTCAAGTATTTGAAAAGAACTATGAATTTCTGCCTAGTTTATCAAAGTGAGGATTTGTGCCCTATGGGTTATACAGACTCGGATTTCCAAGGGGATCGGGATGAGAAGAAATCGAACTCAGGATATGTGTTTACCCTGGGAGGTGGAGCTGTATCTTGGAGGAGCTCAAAGCAGAAATGCATTGCTAACTCTACCATGGAGGCGGAATATGTCGCTGCCTCCAACGCCTCGAAAGAGGGGGTATGGCTCCGGAACTACCTTTTAGAGTTGGGCGTGATCCCGAGTTTGCCGAGGAGTATCACAATTTATTTTGATAACTCTGGTGCAGTGGAAAACTCAAAGGAACTGCGGTCTCACAGGGCAAGCAAACACATAGAGAGAAAGTACCATATCATACGAGAAATCGTATCGAGGGGCGATGTGCTGATTAAGAAGATTGACACTGCTGACAATCTTGCTGATCCGATTACAAAGAGCTTGCCGTAGAAAGTTTACGAAAGACATATTCGTGAGCTGGGTTTGAGGTGGATGCCGACCACTGATAGTGGTTAAAGAGACAGCAGACTAGATAGACGGACTGTATACTCTGTAATAGCTTAGTTATGCTTTGAGTATAAGTGGGAGATTTATGGGTTTTGTATACTGAAAGCATTTATTATAATGAGTATACAGCGGTTTATTTCTCTTATCTGTTAACAATCTTACATGTATGAACAAAGGTATCCTCTTGTCTCACCGATAGGGACGATCATACGGCGTGTTGTAGAACGCAGAAGACAGTATGATCACTTGACCTAGTGAGACATAAACCTGATCACAACCAAGATAGCGTATGAGGATACGTATGTCCGGATGGCTGCAGCATTATCGGAATAAGTAGTTTGTCTTGGCTACTTGACATGCTGGTACGCAGAGGTGGCGTATTGATGGACCGCAGTGAGATGTATTCGTCTATCTGACATCAGCGAATACAAGATCTCGTTATATTTATTGAGTCCAAATCCTAACGAAGGTTCAAGGGTTTGCACGGGTTGATTGTTGCTTTGACTTGCCATGGTGGAGAGCCTAAGTAACGTGCTTGTATATCCGCATCATGGGTAACAGCAGTTTGTGTAGTAACGCGTGAGACTGGGTTTAGGTAACCATATCCGAGTAATAGGATGGGGACATTCCCTGAGGAGTTCAATAACATTCATCGTGCCAAAGTCCTGCAGGCTGATTAATTTCAGGCATGAGTGAAAAGGTTTGAGTGGTACTACTCAGGAATTATAAGATATTAATTAATTGTAGTTAGAGCTTGTCAGAGGCTCCGATTAATTAATGGATGTCCGGTAACCTTAAATATGGGGATTCTCAATTAATGCAACCCGTTCTCATAACGTGGTAATAAAGGGGTAGGTCAGTATTAATTCTGTGGTAAAAAGGAATTAATATTAATTAATTAATTGTGTCATGGGTTGTGGACATGGGAATTAATTAATTTATAGGCTCACTTTATTATTTGCATTAGGTCCCAGGTCTGGCCCAACAAGTGTGCTCAATTGAGCCTAGGAGCCCATTAGGGTTTACAACCCTAGGTCTATAAATAGACAGCTCTCTCTCAAAAGTTGTAACACAGTTGAAACACACTAAACCTAGAGAGAGAGTGGGGCGCCATTTTTGGAGAAGGGAAAGGAGGAGAATTTTTTAATTCTGTTCCTGCTCAAGCCACAGATCTACGGAATCCTCACCAGTAGTAGATATGATTAGCACCGGGACACAGATCTGAAGATCTAATCTGGAGACCAACAGATTTCTTCTTCCGTATTTCTTTATTTTGATTTTATCTTAGAAATTAGATTTCTAATTTCTGATTCCGCAGATAAATTCGGATTGCGTGGTTGAATTTAATTTGGAAATTCAAATGCAAAAGATCGGTTCAGACTCGACGGATTAACGGTAATCTCTCAATCCACAAATATGCATTAAATTCATAGGATCATGCTAGGGTTTTTCTGAGTTTAGATTATGTGCAATATCCATAAATCATTCCGGTTCAGTTTGGTTTTGGTGATTCGGTTCACGTGAAAACACTACACTCTCTAGTGGCAGTGAGCTGCAGCAGCTACTAGGGAGGCGACGACAGTTGGGCTGCAAGGTAGGCAGCAGCTGCAACCCTAGCAGCAGCAAGGGTTTGCACATTAGGTTTTCTAGACACGGGCTGGGCGCGGGCTCGACGGCCTGAAGGCGACCTAAATTGCTGAAACTAGGGTTTTGTTGGAAATTAGGGTTTCACAATCCCCTAGGCCTTAAACTCTAATTCCTAGCCCAATAACCCAGTATTTTTCAACCCAAAGTTGCAGATTTCAACTTGAAGAGCGGGAGCTGAGTTTGAAGATCTGTATTATTTAATGTCTTGTAATAGATATGTTTAATTTTATTTCTCATGTATTAGCATCTGGGGGCCACAAGAATTTTTATTTTATTTATTATATTCTCATATGTTGTGATTTCTTATGTGCGCACTAGTAAAAAATAGGGAAGCAAGCTACTACTTTTATTATTTATTTTAAAGCATGTTGTAGATAATAGGGAAGCATGTTACTACTTTATTATAAATTGTTTAAAACATGCTTTATGTAATTTATTTTATGTGCTAAATTATGTCTATAAATTCAAGAATCAGGTTGGGAAATATGATGGAATTTTAGATATGACAAATTTTATGGAGTGAGTAGACGTCTACATGACCGTAGCCTGCTTACTTTATTTGTTCATATGTTCTAATAGATGAGATTTCCAAATAAAATATTTAAACATGTGAGAAGTGGATAGTGAAGTGAGTAGACGTCTACACGACCATAACCTGCTTACATTATTTGTTCATAAGTTCTCTAGGATTGTTTTAAATGAGATAGAAAAGGTTGTTTGAGGCATGCGTCACAGGTCTCATATGTATGACAAATCACCCTTTTAACTTTCAGAATTAGAATTGTGGTCAAATGCTTAGACGTTGCCTGAGTACAAACTCATGAATGATGTCCCTGCTCAAATAGTTTGAACATGGTTTTAGTTTTATCTCCAATTACTAAATTCATTTGCCGACGAATACCTGGCAAAGATTTAAATTAAAGAATGTAACTTCGAAGAGCAGTCTGGTTATATGGTCTACTGTAAACATCTTTGAAATGCGCTTGCAGTAGATGCACCTAGGCGATTGGGGAAAACAATTATATTGGTTTATCAAAAGGTTACAATGCATGTTTGTTTAAATGTTCTGCATGTATGTTCTTACTTTAATCAATTATTGTTTTGAGATAAGTCTATGAATAGTGCCATCAATATCTTGGCACAAAGTCAATTAACTGGTCCGAATTTCATGGATTGGAAGTGCAACATGGATTATATCCTAGTTGTAGATGACCATTAATTTTTTCTTAACACTCTGTGTCCAGTTGTCCCCACTACTGAGTCAACTAATGTGGAGCGGAACCTCTATGACAAGTGGGTCAAGTCCAACAATGTAGTCAAGTGCTACATGATGACCACTATGTCTAAGGTGCTCCAAAAACAACATCAGCACTATGACAATGCAGGTGAGATTATGGATAGTCTCACAATTACTTATGGGGAATGGGATAGAGCTGTCAGATTTAAACTCATTAGGGAAATCATGAGTTGTAAAAAGACTGATGGTAGCTTAGTGAGAGAGCACATTGTATTGTATTCATCACTCACCTCAATGATGAACTAACATTGCATGGAGGAGGTATTGCCGGAGAGGCCCAGGTCGATATCATACTCAACTCTTAATAAGTTACTCAACCTAGGTCGATGTCATGAGTAATAAGGAGTACACTCTTAATAAGTTACTTAGTGACCTCATGGCAGGTGAATCAGTCATGCAACTAGAAAAGGAAGTCTTGCATTCTTCCGGTAGTTGCCCTTCTTCATCGAAAGGTGCTAAAGGGGTGATTAGAAAGAAATTCAAGAAGATAGCCTTTGGAAGCAAAAGTTCTTGGAAATAGAAGATTGTGACATCGGGAAAGAAGGGGAAGTATTTTCGTTGTGGGAAAACTTGTCACTTGAAGAGGAATTGTTTGAGCAAGTGGGTTGGACAAGGTACATCCTTAGCATTTGTAACGGAAACATGTTTAACATCTGTTTCTACCCATTTGTGGGTAGTGGATACTCGAGGTACTGATCATGTTTGTTACACTTTACAGGGGTTCTGGGCGACATGGGAGCTGAATGATGATGAGGTGACGATCTCCATGGGTAATGTTGCTCGTGTTTTTCTGCAACACCAATTAGAGATGTTATATTATACTTTCAAGACAATGTTTTGATTTTAAGAGACATTTTGTATATGCTAGATTTTCAACGGAACCTTATTTATGTTTCTCGTTTAATAAAATAATGGATTTTTAGTTATTTTTTATAGTCATGTTACTATCAATGGCAATAATGGTGTTATCTGTCATGGGATACAGAAAGACTCACTTTATATCATAACTTGTTTGCATGAATCTACCGTGAATGCTGCATTTAACTCATTTATTCATAAGAAGAGAAAGTTTTCATCTTCTGATGATGATTTTACATATTTATGGAATCTGAGACTAGGTCACATCAATCTAAAGAGGATCTGAGACTCGTGGATGATGGAATGTTAGATTCAATCTAGGTAGTTCCACATCGAGTTTGTGAATCTTCTATAGAGGGAAAGATGACGACTAGGCCTTTCAAGGCAAGTTAGTCTCTAGCAAGTGATGTGTTTGAATTGATCCACTCTGACTTATGTCGACCGATGTCTACGCAAACTCGTGTCATCATGATAAGTTAGTATTTTTACCAACTTATCTATTGATTCTTTGACTATTTGGGTGATTTTGAGTTGTTTTACGTGTTTTATTGTACATGAATTGGCTTTGGCCCTTGTAATGTCGTGGTTGATGAATTATGCAGGTTTTTGAGTCGAAAACAGTGAAGAAATCAAAGAGACTCGGATTCCAGACCTGCGTCGATCGATGCCAGAAGCACGTCGACCGACACAGCTCATTTGAAGGAAGATCGACGGAAGGATTGACGCAGGAAGGCGAAGGCTGAGTCCACGTCGATTGACGCACAACTTGTGTTGATTGACGCGGATCATCCAAAGGCGTCGATCGATGCGCATTTCGCCGTCGATCGACGTGGATCCGGGAAATCAATATTTGTTCAAGATTTGATGATTTAGATATATCTAATCCTAGATACTACATGATACATCTAACACAGCTATATAAAGCCTTGTCAAATTCGAATTTTAGTGTGGAGAGATTTTTAAGAAGGTGTAGAATTTTAGAGTTGAAGATTTTAGAAGATTTCCAAGAGTTTTATGTTTTATGATAGAAGACAGATTTTTGTGGGAAGACATCAACACCCAATTTTTATGCAATTCATGTTTTTCTTTATCTCTGATGATCCTATTCATGAATATGTTAAACTAATTTCCTTCTCAGATTCTAGGGTTTCGAGCTATCAATGTACGCATGTTAGATTAATTGAATTGATTTTCCTTTCCCATCGTAGTTTCTGAATTCTATGTTTATTCATAGTCTTGAGTTGCTGGCCACATCTTTGGATTAATTAGTTGAGAATTAGAGACGTAATTGTGATAGTTTTCAATGGAAAGAGTTTTCACAATATAATTTGATTTCTTGTTTGAACAGAAGGGAATAGTTTGTAGGAATAAATTCGTAGATTTTTTTAGTTAATTAATTGATCTTGCGACCGAACAGAGATAGGTAATTGATTAATCAACTTTATGAATTGTCCAACAAAGAAGTTCATAATACTTTTCTGATGTTTCACTACGAAAAGGAATTAAATTGGGAATTAATCAATTGATTCATACATGTAATACTTGATAGGTAGATATCCTTTGAATTGGTACTTCTCATATCTGCTTCCACCAAGTTATTTTTATTTTCCTTTTTAAGTTTTAAATTGCAAAATTTGCTTGAAAACCAAAACCAAAATTTTAATTTCCCCTAACCAGTATTTTGAGAACTTATGTTTTAGTAATTAAGGTTTTTCGTTACTTCTTTCCCCTGAGATTCAATAATTTTATTTGTCGTTGTATTATTAGCTCTGCTAAATCGCTAGTAAAATAATTTTGCGATCAAATTTTGGCGCCTTTGCCGGGGAGAGAATAGAAATAGTCTTACTATTATTTCTGTGATCAAAATACCAATTTAGGTTGAAATTTTCGTACTAGTTTTTAATTTTCCGTACGTTTTGTTTTTTGCATCAATCGATGTGCATTTCGCGTCGTTCGATGCAGTTCTTGTTTCCGCGTCGATCGATGCCCTATTGTTTTTTAGATTTTCAATTTTAGTTTGTTTCGGTTTATTTTCAGTTTTACTTCACTAGCCCCTTTGTTGTACAAGTAGTGCATGAGACTTGTAAGACTACGACACGGAAATCGATGCCACGTGCCGAAAAATCCGAAGAAATAAGCGGTGGCAAGAAAGCTCGACTAATCAAACAATGGTAGAAAATGTACCACTGCCAGATCATGTACCACAATCGGTCGTCCAACCCGAGCCGATCGACCAGCCACCTCTACAGATGCTGACCCTGGAGGAGCAAACAACACTATTTCAGGAAGTCCAAGCCATGAGGGCACAACTTCAGCAGCTGACTCTCAAGAGGAATCTCGAGAGGAACAATCGGAACAACCGGCACATTCGCCCCAATCCACTCTCTGAAGATATTCCAAGGGAAGAAGACGAAGAAGATCAGGATCCGCCCGAGGAATCAGATGAGGATGAGGAAGAAGAAGTTATGCTAACACGATAGCAACCTCAGTTCAAGGAGAAAGACTTTAGGATTGGCATCAACGCCAACAACTTCCAGCTGAAGACCGGATTTGTGCAAATGGTGCAACAAAATCAATTCGGCGGAAGAGCGACTGAGGATCCATATGCACATCTCGACAAATTTCTGATGCTCTGCAATACTGTCAAAATCGGAGGGGTCAGCAAGAGTGTCATCCGAATGCGTCTGTTCGCATTCTCTCTATGAGATAAGACAAAGTCTTGGTTTACTGCACTATACAAAGAAAGTATCAGTACATGGATGGAATTACGGAATGAATTCCTAGAAAACTTCTTCCCTCCGAACGTCATCAGACAGAGAAGGAAGGAGATCATCCGGTTTGCTCAAATACCAGATGAAAGCTTCTATGAAGTGTGGGAGCGTTACAAGGAGTTACTGAGATCTTGCCCAGGACATGGCCTACCTCCGGGCGAGCAAGCAGAAACATTCTGCGTAGGGCTCAGTGAGAGGACTGTTGAGTTGGTGGATACCACCCTGGGTGACACCATCATGACGAAAAGCGGGAAGAAGGCCATGGAATTTTTCCAAAAGATGGCCAACAACAATCAACGTTGGTCCTCGAGTCGAAGTCGCCCTGTAAAGGCTGTTGAGAAAGTAGTGGAGAAAAAGACCGTTGAAGAACTTGATTGGGCAGTCGAGCTGCGAGAGGACTTTGCTACCCTGAAATTAGAGAAGGCAGTTGCTGTAATAGAGCCTGTGCAAGCTCCACTGGAAGGAGACTGTGCCGATGTAAATTTTGTCCAAATCGGCGGTTACCAAAACAATTACCAGCAACATAATCATCCCTACAACTACAATCATGCTAGAAACCATCCGGGACTTTCCAATGCAAACCCATAAGCTGCGGAGCAGCTACCACCTGGATTTGCGGTGCAAGATGGAGTAGTGGTGGAGAAGAGGAAGCCTAATCTCGAGGATATATTGGCCAAGTTCATGCAGGGGTCCACTTTAAAGTAAGCAAATTGGAGCAAGAAATCTCAGGCGTGAATACTAAAGTGGATCAGGTGCGGAAACACGTGTAGATTATAAAAACACATGTCAGCCAGATTGCCGATGCCCTCGTAGCCCAGCACAAGTTGGGGCAACATCCGAGAAACACTCAGATTAACCCCAAGAATCACAATCAGAGGAATCAAGTGAACGCCATAACTCTGAGAGGGGAAAAATCATATGAAGGGCCACAGCAGGCAGGAAAAGATCCACAGGATGATGAGGACGTGGAACAGGTCGAAGAAGCCGCAGCCGACACGTCCACAATTATTGACGCGGGATCCACATCGATCGACGTAGCCATGAAAGCCACGTCGATCAACGCAGGCCCCCAGCCCGGCTATGAAGAAGCCTCCTGTTCCGTATCTGCAACGGTTTTCCAAAAGGAAGATGAACGAAAGGTACGTACGCTTCTTGGAAAACTTGAAGAAGGTGTATATCAATATCCCATTGGTTGAAGCACTGCAAGAGATGCCCGGATTCATCAAATTTCTGAAGGACATGGTCTCTCGGAAATGACCATTCATGAAACATGAAACAGTCAATCTGTTAAAAGAGTGCAGCGCCATCAAGAGAGAGGACTCAGGTTCTTTCACTATTTCTTGTGTTATCGGAGGGGAGACCTTCAGGAAAGTCCAATGTGATTCTGGAGCATCGATCAATCTGATGTCGTTGTCAATCTTCAAATGGCTGGAGATCGGAAGCATCAAACCTACGACCATTTCACTACAGAGGGCCGATCGATCGGTGTCCTACCTGAGAGGCATCGTGGAAGATGTGCTTTTGAAGGTCAAAGACATCATTATCCCAGCCGATTTCGTGGTCCTTGATATGGAATAATATAGAAACATTCCACTAATTCTGGGAAGACCGTTCCTAAAGACCGGCGGGGCACTAATCGACATTCGAGATGGTAAACTGACTTTCCGGGTTAACAATGAGTCTGTCACTTTCTCCATCTATAAACCAATGCAGAAGCATAATTAAGGGAGCTATGAGGAAGAATGCCATATGATCAATTACTTTAACCCGGTGATGTCTTCTTCATTCGCTTCTCTCAAAAGTGATCCGGATTTTCTGGAGAACTGCCTTTAGCATTCGTTGTTCTCATCGACAAATTTAGAAGAGGTAGATGAAGAAATTGTGAATTCTGTGATGGAGCTGGATGTGTTCGAAGAGATAACTCAGGAAAAGAAGAATAAGAGAGAGCAACTACCAAGCTAATACAGCCAGAACAAGCCAATGAAACGTGGAAAGCAATCCACATCGATCGACACCAATGGCACGTCGATCGATGCAACCTCTGTAGTCACATGGATTGACGCCAACAACTCATCGATCAACGCCGGAGAGCAAGCAGACAGGATGTTTTCATCGGCCGAACCAGCACGACGTGGAAAAAGGATCGAGGCCAATCATCCCACATCGATCGACGTGGGCCTGGAGAAGCAGTCATCCAGCTCCGATCCGCCAGTTTTGGAACTCAAGACGCTCCCAGCACACCTCAGGTACGATTTTCTGGAATCTAATAATACTTACCCTGTGATCGTCTCTTCTTACTTGACATAGGGGGAATTTGAAAAATTATTGCGAGTCCTACGGAAATGAAAGTCCGCCGTTGGATGGACTTTGGGGAATATAAAAGGGATCAGTCCTTCGCTCTGCATGCACAAGATCATTCTGGAGGAGAATGTCGTGCCAAAGAGACAAGCACAGCGACGATTGAACCCTATCATGCAGGAAGCCATAAAGAAGGAGGTACTCAATCTCCTAGACCATGGCATGATCTACCCGATTTCTGATAGCAAATGGGTGAGCCCTACACAAGTTGTAGCCAAGAAACGGGGGATGCAGATCATAACAAATGACGATGGAGAGGAGGTCGCAAAAAGACCAGTCACTGGGTAGCGATTCTGCATTGACTACGGGGTCCTCAACGCCGCCACGTGCAAGGATCATTTTCCTCTCCCATTCATTGATCAAATGTTGGATAGATTATCTTTTTACCCTTTCTATTGTTTTCTTGATGGCTATTCAGGGTATAACCAGATCGCTGTGGCACCGGAGGACCAGCACAAGACCGCATTCACCTATCCATACGGAGTGTTCTCATACCGACGGATGCCATTTGGACTGTGCAACACACCAGCGACTTTCCAGAGATACATGATGGCAATCTTCCATGACTTGATCGAAGATGTCATGGAGGTATTCATGGATGATTTCTCAGTTTTCGATAGCTCATTTGATGTTTGTTTGCAGAATTTAGCTACTGTACTGGTGAGATGCACCGAGACGAACCTATGCCTCAATTGGGAAAATGTCACTTCGTGGTGCGAGAAGGAATTGTTATAGGCCATCGAGTATCAGCTGACGGACTGGAGGTGGACCGAGCCAAAGTGACAGCTATTGAGAAGATGCTACCGCCAAACAATGTCAAAGCAGTTCGGAGCTTTCTCGGCCATGCTGGATTTTATAGGAGGTTCATCAAAGACTTCTCGAAGATATCTCGGCCATTCTGCGACCTGTTGGAGAAGGATATTTCCTTTGTCTTTGATGACGAGTGCTTGAAGGCCATCAAGAGACTAAAAGAGGCGCTAGTGACTGCGCCGGTCATGACTTCGTCAGATTGTGGTGAGCCTTTCACATTGATGTGTGATGCCATTGACTACGCTGTTGGGGCAATCTTGGGGCAACTGAGAGGAAGGCTATTCCATGTGATTCACTACGCCAGCAAGAGCATGAATCAGGCACAATGCAACTACACCACCACGGAGAAGGAAATGCTCGCGGTAGTGTATTCATTTGACAAGTTTCGGTCCTATCTGATAGGTTTGAAGACCATTGTCTACACTGACCATGCAACTATCAGATATCTGTTCGCGAAGCAAGATGCCAAGCCCAGACTGATCAGGTGGATACTGTTGCTACAAGAGTTTGACTTGGAGATCAAAGGCAGAAAAGGAAGCGAGAATGTGATCGTAGACCACTTGTCACGACTCGAGCCACCAGTCGAAGGGGATGATTAGTAGATGAGGATCTTAGAGACGTTCGCCGACGAAGAGATCTATGCTCTTAGGGATTTGAGAGAGACGTACGAGTCCAAAACACCTTGGTATGCGGACTTCGCCAACTACTTGGTAGCCGGCGTACTTCCACCGGACTCTTCTCCATATGCAAAAAAGAAGTTTCTGCACGACGTCAGATTCTACTATTCGGAGGATCCCTACCTTTGGCGTAGATGTGCTGACGGCATCTTTGCCGTTGTGTGCCTCGGTCTGAGTGGCATTCAATCTACGAAGCCTGTCATTTATCTCCTAGTGGCGGTCATCATTCAGCCAACCAGACGACATTCAAAATTCTTGCGAGCAGATTCTATTGGCCATCCATCTATGCGGTCTGTCGCGGATAGATTACCAGCTGTGATCGTTTCCAAAAGACCGGCAACATCTCGCGGAAGAATGAGATGCCACAGACCCCGGTAATTGAAGTGGAAATCTTTGACGTGTGGGGGATTGACTTCATGGGCCCTTTTTTGCCATCCCATGGGGGATCGACTTCATGGATCAGGTGCAGAAACAAGTGCAGATTATAAAAACCCAGGTCAGCCAGATTCTCGATGCCCTCGGAGCCCAGCACAAGCCGGGGCAACTTCCGAGCAACACTGAGATTAACCCCAAGAATCACAATCAGAGGAATCAAGTGAACACCATGACTCTGAGAGGCGGAAATCGTATGAAGGGCCAAAGCAGGCAGGAAAAGATCCACAAGATGATGAGGACGTGGAACAGGTCGAAGAAGCCGCAGCCAACACGTCTACATCGATCGATGCGGGATCCACGTTGATCGATACAGCCACAAAAGCCACGTCGATCGACGTAGATCCATGATGATCGAAGCAGGCCCCCAGCCCAGCTGCAAAGAAGCCTCCTCTTTCGTATCCGCAGCGGTTTTCCAAAACAAAGATGAACGAAAGGTACACGCGCTTCTTGGAAAACATGAAGAAGGTGCATATCAATATTCCATTGGTTGAAGCACTGCAAGAGATGCCCGGATACATCAAATTTCTGAAGAACATGGTCTCTCGGAAAAGACCCTTTATGGAACATGAAACAGTCAATCTGTTTGAATAGTGCAACACCATAATCCAAAAGAAAATGCTAGTCAAGAGAGAGGACACAAGTTCTTTCACGATTTCTTGTATTATCGGAGGGGAGACCTTCGGGAAAGTCCTCTGTCATTCTTGAGCATCAATCAATCTGATGCCGTTGTCAATCTTCAAATAGCTGGAGATCAGAAGCATCAAACCCACGACCATTTCAATACAGATGGCCGATCGATCGGTGTCCTACCCGAGAGGCATCGTGGTGGAGCACAGGTTTGGAGAACAGTTAAAGAGCTAAATCTGGATTCGAGGACGGCTGCATTGGATAGAGCTATGGCATTGAATGAGTTGGATGACTTTAGGGATGAAGCTTTCGAGAACAACGTCATATATAAGACGCGCGCTAAGAAGTTCCATGACAAGGGGATTGGCACGCATGTTTTCAATTCAGGTGACAAAGTTCTCCACTTCAAATCCTGTCTTCGATTCATGCTCAGAAAGTTGCAATCCAAAAGGGCTGGACCTTACACTGTAGTCTGCCAATTTACGAATGGCGTGGTTGAACTGGCTGGTCAAGATGGCAAGAATTTCAAAGTCAATGGGCAGAACCTTAAACCGTACTACCCACTTCAAATTTGTGCGGTGGAGGAATACTACTTGAATTGCCCATAAAAACACAGGTATTGTTAAGCTAGCGACAATAAACCAAGCACTCATTGGGAGGTAACCCAACAATTTTCTGTTTTTCATAATTTTTTTAATTTAATTCAGTCGAGTCGAGTCAATACGGATTAGAATTTTTTTCACAAATTTTTGAGTCCAGTGTTCTCTCCAGGTCTGCATTGATCGATGTCAGCCTCACGTCGATCGACGCGAGTTTCTGGTCTGCGTCGATCAATGCACAGGGTTCAAAGGCGCGATAGACGGGTTTTAAAACAAAATTTTCCTCACTTTCTCAATTCAACACACACACGCACGTCGCCTCTCTGAAACCCCAACACCCAAACTCGGAAAATTTCCCCCATAACTCGCCGCTACAATCCAAGGTATGTATCTTAGCCTTTTCCCCTTCGATTATTTCGTGAGTTTTGAAGAAGGTGAGCCTGATTTCGATGAATTAGGGCCGTGGAGCCGTAGTTTCAATTTTGGCTCTTTTTGATGATTTCTTTGTAACTCTTGCTCGATTGTTCAATATGGGTCGTAGCTCTAGCCGATATACTTGCTATTTGCGAATGTGTAGCATTGGAATTGGTTGAATTCGATTCTAGATTGTTTGGGGATAATCCTGTTTTGCTTTAAATTCTTCTTTGATATTCTTGGGATGAAATTGTTTCGAATAAGGATGCATTATTGTAGATATGGGTGTTAATTGAGCTTTAGTTGAGTCAATTTCGCATGGGTAGATACACATTTAAGTTAATTGCAAAATTTTTATATTGTTGCTTGGAAAACTTGTGGAGCCACCCGAAGCTATTCTAATAATTTTTCCTACTACCTTTGTAGTTAATTATGGCTTTCCGACAAACCTTCACCAATCGGGAAGCAGAGAAGCGATACAGAAAATTCTGTGGTTCAGAATTCACAGTCCGACAGACTCTATACCCATGCACGGAGACGATGAACCTGCTGGGGATTAGAGCTGATGTGGAGGCCCTGTTGGAGAGAGCCGGATGGGGAACTTGGATGACAGAGCGGTGGCCGACATATCCATCGCTTGTGCTGGAATTTTTGGCATCACTCCATGTCTACAAAGTTCAACCAGAGTCAGAGCCGACCACCATCTCTTTCCAAATTCTGAACGAACGCTATGAGCCTCCGAGGGATGAGCTGGATGACATTTGAGGAGTCCCAAAATCTGGCGACAACTTTCTTCCCCCGAGTTTTGACATTGCACGGTTTTGGAGTCAATTGTAGCTGAGGCGAAGGAGGATGTGCGAGAGTTCAACACGGGAAACATGAAAACATCCTCCATCGACAACCCCATGTTCCGTTATCGTCAGCGGTGCATTGGGGGGTCTATCACCGGCCGTCATGAAAGCGCCAAGGTGAGAGTGGGCTAGCTCTACGCCATCTACTGCATGCTGACGAGAGAGGAATTCAGCTTCGCGGCATTGATCATGGACCATTGGAGGCACCAACTCAAGGCCACAAAGGGCAACATTTGGAGCGGGGTATTGATAACCCCGATTGCGGAGCACGTAGGGATCGACTTGGCCGATATTGAGATGCTCGAGGACAGCCAAGGACTCGGCACCGTGCAACTAGTACGGATGTTGATGGTCTCACCCCGGGAGGGTGGCTGGTCTTTGAGGATGTCCAATGGGGACAAGTTTCCACTTCCGCTGTCGAAGCTCACGCACGTCACATATTATCACTTCCGAGATAATTAGTTTATGAGCACACCCGCCCACATGTGGCTGATGGTTGGATCCCGTGGGGGAGCTGGCACCTCCAGACTCCTTCACCAACCGCAGACACAGCCGGACCAGAGACCGCCAGGGTCCCCCCTAGTAGATAACACGGGGGATGAGGAGCGCGAGGAGGAGGAGTGCGATAGAGGAGCAGAGGAGATTTCAGGCAGGACCGTTGGAGCCTCTTCCAGCCACTTTGCGGGAGGGTCTTCCTCTTTACGGATGGATCTGGCGACGATCTACCAGTTCATGCAGCAGCAGACTGCTTTGCATGCGGCAGAGCACATCCAGCAGGGAGAGTTTCGCCAGCATGTGACCACGAGGCTTAACACCATTGACAGTTAGATGCAGCGCCTCCTCCTGAACACCCAGCCTGACTCTGTCTACCTCCGCCGCCAGCATGAGCGCCAGGACCGCCGTCGGAGACTTCCCGTTTGGCCATCCACCAATGTGGATATGGAGGATTCTCCGGAGAAGGAATGAGGTACCGTTTCTCTTTTCCTATCTAACTTTAAAACTTTTCCACTCCTTCGAGTGCAACAAGTTTGGGGGGATGAGGATCGGAAAAGGGAAACGCTTGTATTTTTATTTTATTTGTTTTTATTTGGTTAATTTAGGATTTTTGTTTTTAGGTCTTTAGTTTCCTAGGTTTTGCACCATCACAATCCTTGTTCTTTTGCTTCAATGTGAACAATTGCTCTCTGCAAGGCTTTTCACTCAAAATTAGTATTTTCAAATCTTGATTTGTGGTAATAGTTCTGATCTGTAGAGTCTTGAGAATTATTTTAGGAGCTTTTGAACATAGGAAAGTCGAAACTATTTTTATTATGTTGGTGCTGAAAATATGACTTATCTTCCCTTAAATAGAAATAACTGATGTATAATTGAGATATTTGTTGATTGAGAATGAAAATCTATGTGATAGAGTAGCCGATGATAGGAGCTATTTTGCTTGAGTATTTGATCTTTGAAATATAAAGTATGCATGATAACTGTTCAGATTGGATAATTGTTGAGGAGTAACAAAAATTTTAACCTTGTGTGAGAATTTGAGCCTAACTTTTTCGTTTGATGAGTGAAAAGTTTTTTTAGCAATAACTTCCTAGAATTCGACTAGTTTCTCTCTTGAGGTTGCATTAAGTGTAGTAATAGGGTGAAAATGATTTTAGGCATGTTCTTTCGTAGCCCATCTCATATACACTAACCTTGAATTTCCACTCGTAGCCCATTTAAGCCTTGAATGAATTTTTTTATTAGAACGGTTGATTTATTAGAAAGTGTGGTTTGGGAGATGTTGATACAAGTTGTGGGAAAGAAAGAAAAAATGATGATGTGTTCCATGTGTTAAAATAAGGGTTCCCGTGGGTAGAATAAGAAAGTCAACACGAGTAGAAAAAGAAAAGAAAAAATTTTATGTGATGATATGATTGTGAGTTCACAAAGTTCTATGATAAGTTATAAGGGGCCCTGAAATGATTTTGGGAAAGAAAATAAGGAATAAGAGAGTGCACCATTGGTAAACTTTGTGAGTGCACAAGCGATGGATCATGTGGTTATGGTATGTTTGGTTTTTGAGTTTTCGTTGTCACATTTTGAGTCACATAGCCAAAATATATCCCACCTTTTAGGTAGGACAATTACAACCAAAATAAGACCTATCTGATTCCCTGAAAAGCTACACTAACAAGCAGTGGGGAGATGAGAAACTTGTCAAACTTATGGAGAGGTGAGCTATGACCTTGAGTGTGTGAAACACGAAACCGTTACTCCTTGAGCGATGAGTGAAAACACTTCCCTGTGAGGTTCCTCCTCAATAATTTGACAATTCGAATTTTGTGTGGAATGCATGATTTATGTGAATTAGTGATACTTGGATAGTAAAAGAAGCTTTTGAGGCATTGCACACTTGTATCTGCATAAGACTTGATTTCTTATCTATGAATTGATCGAGGACGATCAATGGTTTATGCTTGGGGGAGTTTATAAGTTAGTATTTTTACCAACTTATCTATTGGTTCTTTGACTATTTGGGTGATGTTTGAGTTGTTTTACGTGCTTTATTGTACATGAATTGATTTTGGCGCTTGTAATGACATGGTTGATGAATTATGCAAGTTTTTGAGTCGGAAACAGTGAAGAAATCAGAGAGGCTCGGATTCTAGACCTGCGTCGATCGACGCACAACTTGTGTCGATCGACGCGGATCATCCAAGGGTGTCGATCGACGTGCATTTCGCCATCGATCGACGTGGATCCGGGAAATCTAGATTTGTTCCAAATTTGAAGATTTAGATATATCTAATCCTAGATACTACATGATACATCTATCATAGCTATATAAAGCCTTGTCAAATTCGATTTTTAGTGTGGAGAGATTTTTAAGAAGGTGTAGAATTTTAGAGTTGAAGATTTTAGAAGATTTCCAAGAGTTTTATGTTTTATGATTGAAGAGAGGTTTTTGTGGGAAGACATCTACACCCAATATTTATGCAATTCATGTTTCTCTTTATCTATGATGATCCTATTCATGAATATGTGTAACTAATTTCCTTCTCAGATTCTAGAGTTTCGAACTATCATTGTATGCATGTTAGATTAATTGAGTTGATTTTCCTTTCCCATCGTAGTTTGTGAATTTTGTGCTTATTCATAGTCTTGAGTTGCTGGCCACATCTTAGGATTAATTAGTTGAGAATTAGAGACGTAACTGTGATAGTTTTAAATGGAAAGAGTTTTCACAATATAATTTGATTTATTGTCTGAATAGAAGGGAATAGATTGTAGGAATAAATCAGTAGATTTTTGGAGTTAATTAATTGATCTTGAGACCGAACAGAGATAGGTAATTGATTAATCAACTTTATGAATTGTCCAACATAGAAGTTCATAATACTTTTCTGATGTTTCACTACGTAGAGGAATTAAATTGGGAATTAATCAATTGATTCATACATGTAATACTTGATAGGTAGATATCTCTGGAATCTGTACTTCTCATATCTGCTTTCACCAAGTTATTTTTATTTTCCTGTTTAAGTTTTAAATTGCAAAATTAGTTTGAAAACCAAAACCAAAATTGGAATTTCCCCTAACCAGTATTTTGAGAACTTATGTTTTAGTAATTAAGGTTATTGGTTACTTCTTTCCCCTGGGATTCAATAATTTTATTTGTTGTTGTATTATTAGCTCTTCTAAATCGCTAGTAAAATAATTTTGCGATCACATCACTTTTATTGATGATTACTCGAGATACGAGAATGTTTACTTATTTCACTACTAAGAAGTTAGAGAGGGAGGCTGCTGAGAGAGAGGCAAACAAGGCGTATTATGAAAAATTTGTGCAGATGGCGATGGGCAAATTTGATGAATATGATAAGAAGCCAGCTCTCGACTCCTAAACCTAAATTTGAATATGTTAGCAAGTTTCTGTAAACTTTCTGCTTTTTCAGTTTCATTGTACTTGTAACTTTCAAATATCATATATGAAACTGAATCTGAATTAGACAACTACTCATTGTCCACTTCTGACTTTTTCCGTCTCTTAGTTCAGGTACGAGTGATAAGGTTTGAGTTGTACTTCTCAGGAATATAAGATATTAATTAATTATGATAGCTTTTCAGAAGCTCCAATAAATTAATGAATGTTCAGTAACCTTAAATATGAGGATTCTCAGATAAATGCAGCCCGTTCCCATAACGTGGCAATAAAGGCGTAGGACAATATTAATTCTATGGTGAAAAAGAATTAATATTAATAAATTAATTGTGTCCTGGGTTGTGAACATGGGAATTAATTAATTAATAGGCCCACTTTATTATTTGCATTAGGTCCTAGGTCTGGCCCAATTTAATATGCTGAATTGAGCCTAGTAGCCCAGTAGGGATAAAACCCTAGGTCTATAAATAGACAGATCTCTCTCTCAGTTTGATCAACACAACAAGATAACACAAACCCTAGAGAGAGAGAGGGGCAGCGGCGCTGAGTGTAGAGGGAGGAGGATTTCCACTCTGGCCTACATTATTACAGATCTATGGAATCCTCACCAGTAGAAAATCTGAACAGCATTGGGATACAGATCTGAAGATCTGATCTTGAGAACAAGCCTATTAAATCAGAAATTAGTTTGGCTAATTTCGTTTTCCGCAGATTTTATTGAATCGCATGGTTTAATTAAAGTTGGATATTCAAACGTAAAAGATCGGATCAGACTCTACGGTATAAAGGTAATCCCTTAATCCACGCATTAAATTCATAGGAGCATGCTAGGGTTTGGTGAATTGGTTATTATATTCACCACCCATGATTGATCCTGCTTAATCGGATTTGGTTATTCAGTTCACGGAAAATCCCTAAAAAGATGACATACTTTCTTGGTTTGCAAGTTGATCAATGTGACAAAGGGATCTATATAAGTTAGAAGAAGTACACTCAAGACCTGGTCAACAAATTTTGTCCTTAGAAGACAAAATCACCAAGGATTCCTATGAGCATCAGTTCTCAGAACACTCTCGATGAAGAAGGAGAACCTATCAATTCAATCATTTATAGTGGAATAATTGGGTCTTTATTGTATCTAACTGCCAAGTTCCTATTTGATGGCTCTGTTGAATACAATTTATTCATTATGCATGTATGAATTTTATTTCTCGTGGATTGTTTTTGTTCCTCGTGGCAACCCGTTTGATTTAATCTGTTGTGGTTTATCCGTGTTTGGATTAAATCTATTTTTTAAAATCACGAGAAAATCCGTGATTAGGTTTGATAGGAAAAATTGTAATAGTTTAGTATGTTTATTTTTTTATTTGAAATCTGTAAACTGGACGGGACGGGACGAAGACCGGCGGGATGAGGGCGGTGCGCACGGCGGCGGCAGGCGGTCACGGCAAAATGGCGGCGATGGGCGGCGTGCATGGCTACAGGCTAGCCCTGCGCGCACGTGCGGCCGCGAGGGCAGGCGGCGGTGCTCGCGGCGCGCGGGCTGCAGGCGGCGGGCGGTAGTGACTGGCTGCTGGGCGGCGGCGGAGACTAGTAGCGGGGCTGCGGTGGCGGGCGGTCAGCGGCAGGATCAGCGTTGCCGGCGGTGGTTGCTCTAGTGGGTGGCTGCTTCTCCTGCGGTGGTGGTTCGAGTTTTGATGGTTGGTGCAATTAGATGTAAACCCTAGGGTTTGCAGTTGAGTTGTGGAACCAATTTTCAAATCACAAAACCCTAGATCCAAAAGATTTGATGGTTGAAGATTTCAAGGCCCATAAGATTTGAATAAAGATTTGGAGTTATGCAAAAGATTTATTTTTTAAATTTATAATAGATAGGATTTATTTTCCTATTTTGTGGGGCCACGGGAAATTTTTGTCTGCCTTAATTGTCCTCGTATAATATTTGATTTATTATTTGCGCACTAAGCATGTGTAGATAACAGGAAAAACATGATTAACTGCTATTATTGTTTACAGCGTTACAAGCATGCTTATGTGATTAATTTCTTGTTGGATTATATTTTGGGAATTTTTTAGCTTGTTTAATTACATGCAAAAATTTGGAAAATATAATGACAATGAAATTATCTGTGTGCGCATTTAAGAAACCTTTCGAATAAAAAATACTAAGCGGATTTTTTTTTTTAAATTAACAGACCTCCACAAAGCGGTCCTCGGCTGTAAGTGCATCTCTCGTCTTAGTTAACGTCTACGAGTGTAGCTTTCTAATTCTTGGAGGTGCATGGGTTACACTTGTTGGGATTTCTAATCAAACATTTTAAATCATGTGAATAGTGGGAGGGTTTTGCGTAAATGTCTACGAGTGTAGCTTGCGTAGATCTCTTTCATAAGTATTCTAGGATTGATTTAAATTTTAGATAACAAAAGCTTTAAGGGCTGTGCGGTATGGTTACGTGTCATGCTAAACTGTCTCTTTTTGCTGGAGTTAGAGTCGTGGTTAATCGCTTAGAAGCATATGAGGATATAATGCAGTTGCTTCTTCCGTGTTCTTGAAAAATGGCTTGGTCTAAGTTTTATCACTAATTATTAATTGCATGTGTCTTAAGGTTCCTGACATGGTATGAAATTAAAGAATTGGGGCTTAAAACCCGCAGTTCTGGTTGAGCGTGACATCGTAAATTTCTAAGAGTGTAGCTTGCGGTGGGAACTATTGGGCTATTAGTGGAAAACATTTGTATTTGATTTATCAAAAGGATTTCAATGCATTTATTTTCGAAGTTTTGGATGTATGTTCTTATTTAAGATTCATTATTGTTTAAGATATGTCTATGTCTACTATTGATCATATTCTTGCTCTCAATCCCTTAACTGGTCCGAACTTCCCTGAATGGAGTTTTTGCATCAAACACATCCTTTATCTGAAAAACCAAGCATTTGTTTTTTCATGGATCCACTTTTGCCAATCTATGATGGTTTTGCCTATTGGCTCATCATGGCTAGCCTATCTAGAGAATTAAAGCACAAGTATGAAAACTTCGATAGGGATGGAGAGATCTGGAAGGATCTCTTGTCTGCTTTTGGGCAGATGGAGTGGACTCTTGACTATAGTCTTGTATACAATCTGGTGTGCAAGAAAATGATTGAAGAGAGTTCGATGACAACGCATGAGATGTCTATGATTGAGCTCATGAGACGGTACACAATGCGAGGAGGTAATATTAGTGCCCAAGGGGAGATTGATATTATCTTAAATTCTCTTCCTGATTCATACCTTGACTTTAAGAGGATTGCTGCTTCAAGGGGAGAGTATCCTCTCTATGAGCTACTTGAGGACCTTGTAGTGGAGAAGTCTTCTATGCGTGCACGGAAACTTGTTCTATCTGCATCCAGTACTGGCTCGACTACTTTTGAAGTAGGTCAAGGTAGTGGTAAAAGCAAGTTCAGAGAAACAGGCTTTGACGACAATTCAAGGAGGAAGAAGAAGCGAAAGGTCATTCTAAAAAAAGACAGGTGTGCTGGTTGCGGAAAGGTGGATTGTCCGAATTCTAAAGGACAAGGTACGTCATTTGCATTTGTAACAAAAACATGTTTAGCATCGGTTTCTACTCATTCGTGGGTAGTGGATACTGGAGCTACTGATCTTGTTTGTTACATTTTGCTGGGGTTCACACCGAGGAAGGTGCTGAAGAATGACCAGGTTACCATCTCGATGAGGAATGCAACACAAGTGAGTGCAGCTGCCATAGGAGATTTCACCTTGTACTTTGATGATTGTGTTTTGACTTTGAGAGATGTTTTATATGGGCCGGATTTTCGGCGGAACCTTATTTCAGTTTCCAGACTTTATGTTGATCGATATTCAGTTATTTTTGATAGTGGTAATAGAGGTGTTATCAGTCATGGGATGGTGAATAACTCTCTCTATGTTATTAACTGAAATCATAAGTCTTCCGCAAGTATTGCATGTAACTCATCCGAAATTGATAATCCTAGAGAGAGAAAAACTTGCTTCTTCTAACGAGGATTTTACATATCTCTGGCACTTGAGACTCGGTCACATCAGCTTGAAGCGGATTCAGCGACTTGCAGATGACGGTACATTGGACTTAGTCTGGCCAGCACCTTATCAAGTCTGCGAATCCTGCATCGAGGGCAAGATGTGTTCTAGGCCTTTTAAGGCTAGTCAGTCTCGAGCAGAGGATGTGTTGGAATTGATCCATTCTGACTTATGTGGGCCTATCTCCACACAGGCTCATGGAGGTTATCAGTACTTCATCACTTTCATTGACGACTGCGCAAGATACGGATATGTTTACCTGCTTTGCTACAAGTCCAAATGCTTTGAGAAATTCAAAGAGTTCAAGGCTGAGGTAGAAAAGAAAGTCGGGAAAACTATCAAGTCACTGTGATCTAACCGCGGTGGCGAATACCTCAGTAACAAGTTCTTGCAGTATTTGTCAGATCATAGGATTACATCCCAGTGGACTGCACCGGGTACTCCCCAGAAAAATGATGTAGCTAAAAGAAGAAATAGAACTCTTTTAGAGATGGTAAGATCAATGATGAGCTATGCAAGCTTACCCATTTTGTTTTGGGGATACACAATAGAAACAACAACTTACGTTTTGAATGTTGTGCCTTCTATATTGGTTCCTAAGACACCTGTTGAGCTCTTCCTTGGTTGCAAATCGAGTTTGTGCATGTTCAAAGTATGGGGTTTTCCGGCCACGTGCTGACAAAGGAACCTGATAAGTTAGAAAGCAGGTCCAAAGTAATGTTGTTTATAGGGTATGCCAGGCAAATGAAAGGTGGTTACTTTTACTGTCCTGAGAGTCAGAGAATCTTTGTTAGCACCAACGCTAGATTCTTGGAGGACGATTATGTGAGAAACCACAAGTCAAGGAGTGATATCGTTCTTCAAGAAATTGAAAATTATAATGCGAATCTAAGGGCAAGGGTGCGAATGTGGGTGCACTTGTGAGAGGTTCTGCACCACAGACGCGTTCTTCAGTGCAAGGTGCAGAACCACAAGTTACTGCACCTACTGCTGACACAGCACGGATGCCTCGTCGCAGTGGGAGAGTTATATTCCAGTCGGAAAGGTATATGTTCGTGGGTGAGTCTTCGGACTTGAGCCCAGAAGAAATACACGAGGACTCTGACCCGCTGACTTACGAAGAGGCAGTGCAGAACAAGGATGTTGAAAAATGGCGTGTCGCCATGGATTCTGAGATTGAATCCATAAATGCTATGGATGTATACCAGAAAGCTGAGCTGCCAAATGGCTTTAGAGCCATAGGGTGCAAGTGGGTATACAAGAGAAAGAAAGGAGTGGATGGAGAAATTACAACTTTTATAGCCAGGCTGGTGGCAAAGGGTTATAGTCAGAAAGAGGGCATAGACTATGACGAAACCTTTTCACCCATAGCCATGCTCAAGTCCATCCGGATACTCCTTGCCATAGTTGCGCATATGGACCTCGAGATTCGGCAGATGGATGTCAAAAATGCTTGAAGAACGTAGGGACATCTATATGCGGCAACCCGAGGGTTACATACGCAAGGGCGAAGAGCATCTTGTCTGGAAGCTTTAGTAGTCCTTGTACGGACATAAGCAAGCTTCGAGGTCGTAGAACTTGCGTTTCAACGATGTGATTAAATCCTATGGATTTTCACAGTTCGAGAATGAAAGATGTGTGTACCGACTTTGTGTCAGTGGGAGCGTGGTTATCCTTGCACTATACGTGGACGACATAATCCTATTTGGAAACAACGAGGGAGTGATATCGGAAATCAATAGTTAGTTATCCGAACAGTTTCAAATGAAGGTTTTGGGAGAAGCTGGGTACATCCTTCGGATTAAGGTCTTGCGGGATCGTAATAAAAGGATGTTAAGATTATCCCAGACATCCTATGTGGATATTGTGATAGCCCGGTTCAGAATGCAACTCGCCAAGAAAGGCTTGCTACCTTTCAGACATGGCATTTATCTTTCTAAAGGGCAGTGTCCTGAGTCATAGTGGGAGAAAGATGTGATGAATCTTGTACCATACGCCTCTGCGGTGGGTAGCCTCATGTATGCAATGATGTGTACAAGGCCAGATATATGTTATGTCATTGGCATGGTAGCGAGATATCAATCTAACCCTGGACAGGCGCACTGGACTGTGGTAAAGCACATCTTCAAGTATTTGAAGAGAACTAGGAATTACTGCCTGGTATATCAAAGTGAGGATTTGTGCCCTGTGGGTTATACATATTCGGATTTCCAAGGGGACCAGGACGAGACGAAATTAACCTCAGGATATGTGTTTACCTTGGGGGGTGGGGATGTATCTTGGAGGAGCTCAAAGCAGAAAGGCATTGCTGACTCAACCATGGAGGCAGAATATGTCGCCACCTACGAAGCTTCGAAAGAAGGGGTATGGCTCCAGAACTACCTTTTTGAGTTGGATGTGATTTCGAGATTGCCAAAGAGTTTAATAATCTATTGTGATAACTCTGGTGTAGTGGCAAACTCGAAAGAACCACGAGCTCACAAGGCAAGCAAACACATAGAGAGAAAGTACCATATCATACTAGAGATCGTATTGAAGGGCGATGTGCTGATCAAGAAGATTGACACTAGAGATAACCTAGCTGATCCATTTACAAAGTGCTTGCCGCAGAAGGTTTACAAAAGACATATTCGTGAGCTGGGTCTGAGGTGGATGCCGACCACTGACAGTGGTTAACGAGATGGCCAGGGTAGATAGACGCACTGTATACTCTGTAATAGCTATTATAATGCAGCAGTTCAAGTAGAACAGCCTGAGACAGGAGTTCGGCAACCATATCCAAGTAATAAGATGGGGACATTCCCTGTGGAGCTCAATAATGTTCATTGTGCCAAAGTCCTGCAGACTGATTAAGTTAAGGCATGAGTGATAACGTTTAAGTGGTACTGCTCAGGCAAAATAAGATATTAATTAATTGTGGTAGCTTGTCAGAAGCTCCAATAAGTTAATGAATGTCCGGTAACCTTAAATATGGGGATTCTCAGATAAATACAGCCCGTTCTCATACTTTCTTGGTTTGCAAGTTGATCGATCTGACGAAGGGATCTTTATAAGTCAGAAGAAGTACACTCAAGACCTGATCAACAAATTTAGTCCGTAGAAGAAAAAATCACTAAGGATTCCTATGAGCACCAGTTCTCAGATCACTCTCGATGAAGTAGGAGAACCTATCAATCCAACAGCTTATAGAGGAATAATTGGGTCTTTATTATTTCTAACTACCAGCCGACCTGATATATCTTATGCCGTGGGAGTATGTTCAAGATTCCAAGCTAATCCAAAGAAATCCCACATGGAAGCGACAAAGAGGATCGTGAGACACCTTAAGAGTACAGAGTCTCTAGGTATCTGGTACCCCAAAACTGATGGAATCATGTTAAATGGATTCTCTGATTCAGATTTTGGAGGCTGTAGAATTGATAGAAAGAGCACAAGTGGAACCTGTAAGTTTTAAGGACATAAACTGATCAACTGGTTCAACAAGAAACAACATTTCGTGGCTACATCGATTATAGAGGCAGAGTATTTAGCAGCAACCAGCTGTTGTGCTCAAGTGCTTTGGATAATGCAGCAACTTAAGGATTATGGAACCTATCTACTATGATAAATACAGCGCAGTTTCTATTTCTAAGAATCCAGTTCTACATTCCAGGACGAAGCATATCGATATTCGTCACCATTTCATTCGAGATCTTGTTGAGAAGGAAGATGTCTCGGTGGAATACATTAGAACTGAAGACCAGTTAGCGAACATCTTTACCAAACTGCTACCTGAGGCTCGTTTCAGAGAGCTATGCATCGAACTAGGTCTTCTAGAGTTTGATGGAATCTCAAGAGAAGGAAATAATATTTTATTGATCCAAATCTATCAAACTGTACATGTTAGAGATAGTGATTAAGTCAGTTACAGTTTGATTATGCTTGTAGTTTGTTGAAGACACATGGAGAATAAAAGCTCATTGATTTAGATTGATACAAGGAGATAAGTCATCCCTACACTTAGTCAACAACTGAGTGGAACAAAAAATCATGACAAGTTTATTAGAAATCAGCTCAGTTCGGTTGTACACGTGTTAAGATTGGAAATTGAAATTGCAATTTAGATTTCATTCAAAAGAAGACGAAGTACATTACAACTGAAGGAAATAAGAATAGCAAGTACATAGCATGATTTTAATCATTCAACAGCTAATTCAAGGATGAAGATGACGCTCTGGAGGATAATTGTCAGAATTGTCAATATCGAGCTAGCCTGAGAGGAGAGATGGGACATCTTGTTCAAGAAGCGAACTCAATTGCATTTCAAAAAGAATTTGGGTGTGAGTCACCTTTTGTTGGGAATTATTCGTGAATTCCTCCCTTAGGATCAATTTGTAGAAGGTTTTGTTGAATCAAAGCCTTAGTAGATTGGTCGATCATTGCTGAATTCTAGCATAGTCTAGCAACTCTTATGTAATGTCCTGTTTAGGAAAAATATCGAGTTGTAATAGATTAGGAAATGCTTGACAATATTGCTAAACGATTTAGCAAATGGAACGAAGAAATCAGAATTCAAGCAACTTTGGGATGCTAGAAGTGTTTTCAGCAGATGGTAGCTGCTAGAGAAAACAGAAGACGAGAATGACTGTTAGAGATGTTAGTGGTCAAGTGCTAAGAAGATTGATTGCTAAGGCGTTGGCAATCATATGCTAAAGAAGAGACTGCTAGGAGTCTTACTCAACAGTCAGAAGTAAAAGATAGCAGAATGATAAAGGAGATAGCATTCGCTAGCATTCAAGCAGATTGCTAAGTGATAGTAATTAGCAGTCAAGACCTAAATGCTGAAATACGCATCTGCCGAAGGAGTCTGCAGATCGAAGAGCAGATTGCCAGAAGAGCGTAGCAATCAAAAGGCTTAGCAGATTGTTCCAGCATTCTCCGAGAATGCTAAGCAAGGTTTATATCTAGCAAAGATCGCTAATACTATCATTCTGACAAAAGTACAAGCAAAGGACAAAAGCTTTCCCGAAGTACATTGGAAAGTACTGTACGATGCCGGAAAGGACGGATAAAGTCAAAGCTCTTTTGGACGAAGAAGCCGTTGTGTCTAACGGGTATAGAGATTCAAAGTTTGAATCTCCACATATAAAAGACAAGTCCAAATAGAGAGACGACCACTACGACGACTACTGATTTTACTAGCACTCGAATCATATTTGCTAAGGAAATTATTGAGAATCCTTCGACAAAGTGAAAAGTGAGAAAGTACTCAGTTGAGAGCACAAGACTTAAAGCATTCAAAGTTCTCAACAACCTTAGTGTCCCCCACTTGAAGATCTGACACTACATTGAAGAGATTCCTTGACTTAGTTCAAGAATCCAATCATTGGGATACCTTCCATCCTAGGAAGCATCCAGCAGTCACATCTCTGAAAAGAGATTGACTCCGATGGGCTATTGCCAAAACCAGACAAGTTCGGAGAGAACTATAAAATCTCCATTTCAGCGAAGGACAAGTTTTACGAAGGTGCGCCATTGACTTGGCCTGAGCTGCTGACTAGAAGATTGAAGCATCGGAGGATAGCTTTGTAGTGGCTAGGTCGAAGGTTCACTACCTGGAACAAGTGTTTGGCGAATCCTTGTACTTCAATATCTTTTTAGTGAATTCTTAGTGATACGGCTGAGGAGTGGACGTAGATATATTAGATCGAACCACTATAAATCTTTTGTGCATTACTATTTTATTATTTACTGTTTGTGTGTTGTGATTTGAAACCTAGCAACGACAGATGCTAGAGCATATACCTGTAAGAAACCCTAACTTCTACCTTGAACTAAACATTTCAACAAGAACATAAGTGCAAGATAAACTTAATCTTCCGCTGCATTCGTGTGTGTTGGTTGTTTGCTATTCACCACGACGACTCTGATCTGGGACCAATAAGTGGTATCAGAGCAGTAAGTTGAACGACCGACTGCTTCTAAGTCGCATTAAGACCAGATTGTCAAGATTGTCAAGATGAATCATACTTTGCCAAAGTATACCAAAGAAAAATTCAACTCATGACAGAAGATGGCCACTATCCAGCTCCAGAGTATACATCCAGAGATGGTGGATGTTCTCACCAAAGGTCCCAAAAAGATTATGAAGGTCAACCCCTTCGTCGGTCTAGTAGCTGAAGGTCAACCGAGACCTCTGCAGATGATCGAGAATAAGTTTGATGAATATAGGGTGGAAGATAAAAAGAGAGCTCAGTTGGAGCACTAAGCAAAGAAGCTGATTCTTGACTCCTTGCCGCCGTTAATGGCAGACAAAGCATTAGACTTTGAAACGGCCAAGCAAATGTGGGATTATGTTTGAGAATCTTCCCAGGAGACCGAGCAGATGAAGCGCAACAAGCTACAGGTAGCTGTTGATAAGTATGAATCTTTCTCTATGATAAGTACACACCACATAGGAAGAATACCTATGTGAAGCCCGAGTCTAATCGATTTTCATTTCAAAGGACTATGAAGGCTATGCAGACAACTCCACCTAGATCTAATTTTGCAAAGCGTGCTTATCCAAAGGTTGAGAAAAGTGTGATGGGTGATATCAAGAAGAAAGTTCTGAAAATCACCAAGATGTGGGTTCCAAAAGGGACCATGATCCACGTTAATCCTGCAGGACCCGATGCTAAGCGGGTACCTAAATCAACGTGTTGATTGTTTTTACAGGAACAAGATCCAAGAGCTAAGACATCAAGTATGTCAAATGTGTTGATCCTAGATAGCGGCTGTTTAGCGCACATGACCAGGGATGAAGAGTTGTTCTCAGATATTCAAAGAATTTATGGCCCCACAGTCATGTTTGGTGACAACAGCAAAGGCAGAGTAATTGGGAAAGGATGCATAGAGCGAAATGGACTAAAGATTATCAATGTTACGCTCGTATCCAGTCTCAAACATAACCTGCTAAGTATAAGCCAGCTATGCGAAAATGGGTACACCGTTTCTTTCATTAATACTGGTTGTTCAATTGCTGACAATGCTACAGGTGAAGTAACGCTTAAAGGCATCCGCAAGGATGGCCTATATATTGTTGATTGGCAAAGTGGCCAGCAACATTCTTTTCTTGTAGCATTGAACAGGGAAGAAACCAATTGACTGTGGCATAAGAGGGTTACTCACCTGAATTTCAAGACCATCAACCACCTAGCCAAGCACAAGCTTGTGGAGGGATCGCCTGCTGAGACTTTCCGAAAGGAAGGTGTGTGCAAAGCTTGCCAGCAAGGGAAGCAGACTAAGGCATCCTTCAGATCAAACCCAGAGAAGGCCACTTCAGAGAGAATCCTAGAGCATTTGCACATGGATTTATTTGGCCCTGTCACTCCAGCCACTGTAAGTAAAAAGGTTTATACACTTGTGGATGTTGATGACTTCTCCAGGTACACGTGGGTTTGTTTGCTGAGAACCAAAGACGAACTCAAGCTCATCCTTCAAGAGCTAATCCTCAACGAGCAGAATAGCAAAGAGGTTACATTTAAGAGGATTAGATCTGATAACGGAACCGAGTTTTGCAATGGAATTTTTGATGGATTTTTGCTCCAAAGCTGGTATCAGGCATGAGAAATCCACTGCTAGGACCCCCCAGTAGAATGGTCTAGCAGAGAGAAGGAATAGGACCTTGAAAGAAGTTGTGCGGTCAATGCTAGCCGATTTCGGTCTAAGCGGAAAGTACTGGGGCGAAGCAGTCATGACAGCTTGCTATACACAGAATATGAGCGCAATCAATGGCAGATTCAATAAGACTCCTTATGAAGTGTACAATGGTCGTAAGCCTTCTATTACTCATCTTCGTGCTTTTGGTTCGACATGTTATATTCATAACAATGGGAAATCGAAACTTAACACTTTTTCACCTAAGTCTGATGAAGGTGTGTTCCTGGGATATGGACACCCATCTTAGAAAGGTTATAGAGTGTTAAACAAGACGACTCAAGTTGTCGAAATAACCTGCAATGCTATTTTTTATGAGTCTACCTTAGTGCAAAGAGCTATAAGAGAGAAAGAGGATAGCAATCATGAGGCTAATGATGTCCATGGTCAATCGATCTTGAATTCTTTCGAAAATATGAAGATTGATCTGATTAAGCCTATAAGTGATTGTAATCCAACCTAGATACACTCAGCAGGTGACCAGACTGCTGACCAGGCCGGTGATGCTAATGATCTTGCTGAGGCCTCCCCACAAATTTAACTTAATGATAATTTGGAGGTCTTGGGATTGCTTGATGGAGAAGATGAAGAAATCCCAGATCCAGCAGTGATGGATTTATATACTGAAAGCATTATGATTGGTATATTATGTACAAGGTCGATTGGTTAATATACTAGGAATCATAAATGTTGTATGTTCATCTCCTGTCTGAATTAATGAACATGTGTCGCAAACACAATTATCCTCTTATCTCGTCGATAGGGAGATCATACGGTGTGTAGATGATCACGGAAGATCGTGTGGATCATTTGACCTAGCGAGATATAAATGGTTATCAAAGTTGAGACAGTTTCAGGATAAACTGTTGGTGTAGGCTGCAGCATACGCAGTAATAAACATCTTACCTAAGTCAAAATTGATTCTTTTATCTGACATTAAAAGAATCTAGATCTCTATGGCTTGATGAGATCCTAAGCCTATATGAAGGTACATAAGTATACACGGATTGTGTATCACTTTGAGTTGAAGTGAAAGGCTTTTGTTGAGCTTGTATATCTATATCCTGGGTAATAGCAAATTGTGTGTGACTGTCTGGTACTGGAACTAGGTAACCACATCCAGTATAGGATGGTGACATTCCCTGAGCAGCTCAAAAGGTTCGTTATGCTAATGTCCTGCAGATTGATTAAGTTCAAGCAAGAGTGAAAAGGTTTGAGTGGATTGACTCAGGAATATAAGATGTTAATTAATTAAATAGCTTGTCAAAGCTTAAATTAATTAACGAATGTTTGTACCTTAAATGTGGGGATATACCGAGCCCATGCAACCCGTACCTCAAAACGTGGTAGCAAATAGGTAGGATAATATTGATTCTCTAGTGGAATGAATCATTATTAATTAATTAATTATATTCTGGATTGAATATGGGAATTAATTAATTGATAGGCCTCATTTTCCATTTGCATTCTGGTCCCTGGTCTGGCCCATGAAACTCAAGCCCAATAGAAGTCCAGTATTTTCCTATAAATAGGCCTCAGTTCCTCAGATCTCAACATACCACAAGATCATAAGTTGCACACAGCAAACCAGGTTTTGGGAGCTGTGGTGATCGACTAGATCTGAGAAACGAGGAGGAAATTCTGCTTCTCAACCGGGCAAGGAATCTGAAGGGAATCTTCACCAGATATTCAGATTCAGTTGGGATACAGATTTAGAGGATTTTCTTTCTTCTCTCTCGCCTTGTTTTTCAGAAATAATTATTTTATTTTCATATATTTATTTCCTCAATCTCTTAGGAATTAAATCTTTGTGCGTGGGAAAAGATCAAAAGGAATCTCCGCACACTCGTTCTTTAGGGTTTCGCAATCCAGGTATTCCGCATAAACCCCCGTTATGCATATTCAATAGGAGCATGCTAGGATTAATCATAGGCATAGCAATTTCTTTTTGATATTCCAATTAACGATCCTTGGCAAACAGACTCCGAGATTCAGTTCACGAATCCCTTCAATTGGTATCAGTGCCCGGTTGAATTAATTAACTCTATCAAAAAAAATAATATTACCTATGATTTGCATGATAATTATTATTGAATGATTGTATGGGTTTTGGATTGTATGATTATGTTTTTAGTCCTCGTGGTTCTCGGGTTAATCTGCCCTATTATAAGGATTCGTTTTTCACCCACGAGATAAATCCGTGGTTAGATCTAGATTGTTAGATTGTAATTAGGTTTATTCACTGTAATCTTTTATTTAAAAATTAAATCTGTAAAATGGAGAATGAAGAACACGAAGAACGAAGGACCGCACAATGCACGATAGCACCGGCACGGCACTAGGCCGTGCACGGCAGTCACGCGCGGCAGGCATGGCAGCGCACAGGCTCGTGGCGGCCACAACGATGGCGCAGCCGCGGGGAAACCCTAGGGTTTCAGTGCATGGCGCGCGCGTGCGACGGGTAGCAGCTGCGCGGCCGTGGCTGGCCAGGCACGGTGCAGGGCTCCGGGGCAGGTGATCACTGTAATTTCTACAGATTAATTATAGAAATAGTGGCAAATAAATTTGTAAACCCTAAAGTTATCGATCCAGGGGAATGAAGCAACGAAAAACCTTAAGTACTAAATCGTAAGTTCTCAAAATACTGGTCAGGAAAATCAATTGAAAAGTTTTGGTTGTTTTGAAAATCGCAATACTGGCTAATGAAAATTAAACAGGTAATTAAAAAGCTTTTAGATTCAAATAAGAGAAGCACAGATTCCAGGGATATCTACCTATCAAGTATGACATGTATGAATGAATCGATTAATTCCCAATTTTAATTCCTCTTCATAGTGAAACATCAGAAAAGTATTACGAACTTCTTTGTTGGACAATTCGCAAAGTAGATTAATTACTTACCTATCTCCGCTCGGTCTCTAGATAAATTAACTAACTCCAAAGGTCTACAGATTTATTCCTACAATCAATCTCCTTCAGTTACGACAAGAAATCAGATTATATTGTGAAAATCTCTTTCCATTGAAAACTATCATAGTTACGTCTCAAGTAATCAACTAGATAATCCTAAGATGTGATCAGCAAATCAAGATTATGAATAAGCACAGATTTCACAAACTACGAAGGGAAAGGGAAAATAATTCAATCAATCAAACATGTATACATTGATAGTTCGAAACCCTAGAATCTGAGGAAGAGATTAGTTACACATATTCAGAGTAATATTCATCATAGAAAGATAAAACCTGAATTGCATAAAAACTTGGGTCTGAATGTCTTCTCACAAAAATATGTCTTCAAACATAAACCTAAAAACTCTTGGAATCTCTAAAATCTGAAATCTGGAATGAGGAATGATTGGGAATTCTTCGGGTCTTCTGAAAAATCGAATTTACAAAGTTATATATAGAGGTGGAGGTGTATCAAATCAAATCTAGGGCTAAAGATATGAAAAATCTCGAATTCAGCCAATTTCCCGCGCCAGGAGGTCCACGTCGATCGTGGCAGTCTGGCGTCGATCGCTGCTCCTGAAACATCTTCGTCGATCGACGAGCAATGGCAACGATCGACGCGGCCTTTGCTTCCGTCGATCTTCCTTTTCCCCTCACTGTGCCTTCTTTGCCTCGTCTACGCGGTCTCACGGTTTTGGCCATAACTTCCTCTTCCGAACTCCGATTGACCCGATTCCAGTTGCGTTGGAGAGCTAACTCAAAGAATAATCCATTGCCATGAACCAATAGCTCGAATTCCTCTTGTGGAAGAACTCTTCATTGCTACTCTTACACGTTACTGCTTTCGGAACGGTTTTCTCATTGTTTTTAGGCCTAAAAACCTGCACAGATACCAAAATACGCCTAATACCACCTAATATTGATTCATGCATAAATTATATATATAAACTCAGTAAAACTACATAAAATAGTAGGAAAATAATATAGATAAGTGAGTGAAATAATGAGCTTATCAAATCCCCCAAACTTGAACGTTTGATTGTCCTCAATCAATAGGCAAGAAAGAAATCAAAAGATCAAGTGGTTAAAGTGCAATGCCTCACAAGATTCATCACAGTCAAGAACCAAGAATCCACTACCCACAAACAATTTGAAAGAGACAGAAAATTCATCAACCGTGGAAGAACTCACAAGAAGTGTATCGCTCAACTCTCAAGTGTTTAAGGTAAAGATGAAAGCACTCAAAAACATGTATGAAGGAATTTCTACCATAGGCTTGCAAATTTTCTAATATCTCCTCTACTAGAATGTGCTCACAAGTCTAGAATCAAAAAGGACTTTCGAAAGGTTGTAACGTAGGCTTTTTCTGATATGGTAGGGAAATATGGCCAAGTGACTAAATCAATTGAGTTCATGACTCTCAACATCTCCAACCGCCATCTTTAATCATCCACCTTATCTCCTCATATACATCAACAAACTCACAATATAATTTTTTTTTTTTTTCATAGCTCATTTTGAATCTCTTATGCTCTTTCCGATAATTTTGTATTCTTTTCTTTTTAGAGAGCTTATGAGAATTCTAATTATTTCTTTGAGCTTATTTTTCATACATCTTTTCACCACTAATTTATCATATCTTATCACCAATTCACTACTCAATCCCCATACATACCACAACTCAAGACACGAGTGAGACAATACTTTTCTTAATCTCATAGACAAGGAAAGAAAAACTGTACAGGCTCAAAATGGCTAACTAGGGAAAATTTTATTATGAAGGGACAGTGTTTAGGATATTGGGTTAACAAAGATGGCCTAATATCATTTCCTAAACTTGTGCACACTATGCAGTCTCAACACAGAAAATAGGCAAGTTCTAGAGAAATCAAAACACACATGTGAATCTCACATCAAACGAAATAAAGGCTCAAATTCTCACACAAGGATTCAAAAATTTTCTTCCACAGTCAATTTCAAATCAGCTCAATCATCATGCAAGTATAAGTGTCAAATCAGTCCTATCATGCGGTATTCTACATTTATAGGCATCTAACCACAATCTCAATCACTTCAATACTCAACCCTCAATAAATTCTAATCTCACAATCTCGTTCAGGTTATCTCAAAACTCAAAATTTTTCCCCACAAAATAACATAAAATAGAAAGGTGCGAAAAATTAAAGACAGAAAGCAGAATAAATAAAAGATAGGGCGTTCCATCTCTTGTCCACATCCCCCCAAACTTATTTCCAACTCGAAGAGTGGAATAAGTTTGAAAATCAGACAAAAGAGGGTACGATACCTGGTAGTTGATCTCAGACATCAACTTTTTTTATCCCCCGGAGTTTTCAATCACCATCAGGGAGGTCGGGTCCAGGCAGGTCCTTTCGCGACCTCCTTTCCATCTTTGTTCTTGAAAACTTGCATCCCCCATTTCTTGGTGTCTTTTTCCAGAAGGACCTTGTGTGTGCAAAATGAGGGGCTGATCCCCTTGATGTCTCTCAATGTCCCCCCAATGGCGGACTTGTACTTTCGTAGAACTCGTAGTAATTTTTCCAACTTCCCATACCTAAGGTGTGCCGGAAGCATCTTGAGTTCCAGAACCAGTGGATCAGAGTTAGATTGCAGCTTTCCCCAATTTGCATCGGTTGACATGGATGAAACTGTCGCAATCCCTTTTCTACGTCGTGTTGCTTCTGCCGATGAACTCTCCGTGTCTGACTTCCTTCGTGCATCGATCAACGTGACGTTACGTCGATCGACGTGGGTCATGAGGCTGTGTCGATCGACGCATGGTGTGCGTCGATCAACGTGGAGGCAGTTCCACGTTTTTCCTTTTTTTTCTGGCTGCATTTGCTTGGAAATCGCTCCCGTTTGTTCTCTTTTTCATGTGTTGTTCCCTCGGGTACATCCAGCTCCTTCACCAAATCCATAAGCTCATCGTCCGCCTTATCTAAATCTGAAGACAAAAACAAAGAGTGTAGTAAGCAGTTCTCCAGAAAGTCCGAATCAGTTTTAAGAGAAGGAAATGGAGAGGAAATCACCGGTTTTGAACAATTGATCATGTGGCACTCTTCCTGGTAGCTCCCTTCATTACGCTTCTGCACTGCTTAGTAGATGGGGAAGGTGACCGACTCGTCATTAACTCAGAACGTCAGTTTGCCGTCTCGAATGTCAATCAATGCTCCAGCAGTCTTCAAGAAAGATCTCCCCAAGATAAGCGGGATGTTGTGGTCTTCTTCCATGTCAAGTACCACGAAGTCTGCTGGAATGATGAAGTCTTTCACCTTCACAAATACGTCTTCCACGATGCCTCTTGGGTAGGACACCGATCTGTCAGCCATCTGCAATGATATGGTCGTTGGTTTGATGCTCCCGATCTCTAGTCGCTTGAAGATTGACAGCGGCATTAAGTTGATGGATGCGCCGGAATCGCAAAGGACCTTCCCAAAGGTCTCTCCACCAATGACACAGGGGATCGTGAAGGATCCGGGGTCCTCTCTTTTCAGCGGCATCTTCTTCTGAATAATCGCGCTGCATTCTTCGAACAAGTTCACCCTCTCGTGCTCCATGAAGGGTCTTTTCTGAGAGACCATATCCTTCAGAAACTTGATGTACCCGGGCATCTCACGTAATGCCTCTACCAGTGGAATGTTTATTTGCACCTTCTTCATGTTCTCCAAGAAGCGTGCATACCTCTCGTTCATCTTTCCTTTGGCAAACCGCTGCGGATATGGCAAAAATTAATCCCAAAATAGCAGCCAAAACCTAATTTTCAGGATAGCAGGCCGCCTCTAGGCTGATGGGCCCGAGCTACGGCTTGGGCAACCATCAAACCTAGCTAGGAAACCTTAGCGGCCACCCTTCAGTAGCCCAGCCCCCATCCGCCTTTCTGGCAGTCGCCTGCGGGCGGCCTGAAATTGGGCTAAACTGTTGCGACTATTGTCATGTTCGATGATGCATTCTTCGTGTTCATCGTTTCTTCATGATCTCAGTTTCTCCAATTTTACGAATTTGAATAAAAATTAAAAAAAACAGATCTAAATCTATTACATGATTTTTCCCATAAAATCTAATCATGGATTTTCTCGTGGTGAAAAACAAATATAAAAATGAGAAGGCCACGAGAACGAAAATCATCCACGACAATTTAAATCCATCCATAATAAATATAAACATACATATTTATTCAATCTTAATTTATTTAAGACAGAGCCTAAAAATTCAAACCTGGCTCTAATACCAATTGTAGGATTTAAGTCTACAATGGAAAACATAAGTTGTCATTTATTTCTTTAGCCGTTTGGACTGTTTTTTGGGCATCAAAAACAAATCAGATTGAATAAATCAGGCAAACCCTATGCATGCTCATAATATTTAATTGCAGAGGATGGATCTACATATTACCTGAACTCCAACGTCTGATCTTCAGATCTATATCGTAGATAACGATGAAGAAGTAGATCTAGATATGGGATGGATGAAAGCTATTGTGTTCCTATGCATCTAATCTTTTGATCTGTTCCCTTGTTGTTTGGAAATCTGGTGAGGACACGCTACCGAGTTGAATCAGAGATCCGGATTAGTCAATCACTTACTCCCACTTATACTTATCACCCATTTCTCTCTCTTCCCACAATATTCTATGTTGAATATTAAATTCTAACGTTGTGTGTTAATCTGATAGATAGAAGGGCTTTTATAGTGCAAGGGTTTGAAAAACACCTATCCCTAATGGGCTCTGAGCATCTTGTGGGCTAGACCAGGGACCAAATGCTTATAATAAAATGAGCCCTCTTTATTAATTAATTCCATGTCCAACCCATAACATAATTAATTAATAAAACAATGTTTTAACCTTCACCACAGTAACAATAATGACTCACCCCTTTATTACCACGTAATATGGAATGGGTTGCATTAAACATGAATGATCCACATATTTATGGTTCCGAACATTAATTAATTAATTTAGCTTATGATAATTAGCCATAATTAATTAATCTCTTATTTCATGAGTAGTACCACGCACTCTTTTTCACCAATGCCTAAATTAAATAATTTAACCTGTAGGGTTTAGCATAATGAACCTTGTGAGTTCCTCAGGAAATGTCCCCATCCTAAAGCGAATATGATTACCTACATGTCCGGCCTAAGAAGGCCTCACACAAACCACCACATCCAAGATGCAGGTATAAGTGAACATGAAAGATTCGCCACCCTAGCAAGTCAAAGTGTGGCCAACTTATGCATGCTCCTTAGCCTTCTATTAGGTTTAAGAAACAAGTCTAGAGATATGGCTGATTCATATATCAATTAGAATGGCACATCTCATTGTTGATCCCATCAATCCATAAAGATGTATCGACACATCTAGTAACTAAGCTCACTTATAAATTGATGTGTCTCTTAGCTTAAACCGACAACCTATCTTGGGACTGTCTCAGCCGTGATACTGTTTATATCTTGCTAGGCCAAACGATTCATATAATCCTCTATGATCTCCTACACACCATATGATCATCCCTATAGGCTATTATTGTTTGTATCGTATGTTTGTTATGTCAGATAGCAACTATGTTGATGTAACAAATTTATGAAGACCGTGTATCAAACGAACACACTTAATCATAAATGCTTTTAGTATACAATACCACCAAGCTCACCAAGCAATCAAGGAGAAGACACTGCTTACTTTGTTAAGAGGGATACCAAGTGGAAACCAAAGAAACCCTTCCACACTGACTGTCGAACTGTTCAGTTGTGCTTAGTTCAAGAGCTGCCAACAACATATGGCTCTCAAACTAAAGAGGAAGAAAGCTCAATTGCCGAGCTTGAAGAACAAATAACGAGGCTTTACAAATTCCTCGAGAAGGGCAATGGAAAGAAGGAACTAATCGACACGGATGAGAAGAAATTCATCAAGAGGACTCCCAAATCATGCTTCCAGTGTGGGTCATCAGAACATATGAAGTTTGATTGTCCTTCTGCGGACAACGATGAAAGGGAGAGACTATGAAAAGTCTTCGAGCGCCTAGAATCAAATGGCGTAGCACAAGCCATGTTGACCAAAACAGAGATGCCAGATATTTCCGACCATGATAAGGACTACTGATTCGAAGAAGAAGCTAACAAGAAAGCACTTCTAGCGTTCCTAGTCTCAATAGGAGAGGAAGTTGAGGATGATCATGAAGTTGAAGCGGAGATAGACCTCACTGCTTCAAGTGAATAGGTAATCACCTCACCTGTTATCATTCAGTCAGCATATGTTTCCGATGGATCTGAGTCATACTATTCTGATTCAAGGGAAATCACCTAAGGCATTCTATCTCATGAATTTCAGCAATTTTAAGAAATTAAGAATGTCTTAACTGCCGTAAATATCTCACTAAGATCTCAAGTCTCTATTTTCACCGAGGAAATTGAAAAATCTAGGTCTATTAGTGAGGAGTTAGAAAAATTAAAATTAGAACACTCAGCATTGCTCATGAATTTTAAAGATCTAGAATCTAAGTGTAAATCTTTGAACATAACCATCCTTGAGCAAGATGAAAACTCTTCTTTTTAAAAACGGTTCAAGTGGGCTTGACGAAGTCATGCAAAGCATGAGAGAGCCTTCAGATAAGTCAGGTTTAAGTTATGAAAGAAATTTAAATAGTGATAACCCTGCACCTTCTGGTACTAAGAGACATATTGTTTTGGTTAAAGAAAACCTTAGTACCCATCCTGAGTTAAGCGGTCAAGGGTAGCAACTCAATCGCCAGATCATATTGGTAGTACTAAAAGTTGGTTAACCAACCCAAAACTGAGGGATCATAATGAGAAAAGTAAGTCCAAGGTTAAAGATAAGCTGATCATTTAGCAAGAACCTAACCTGGAAAAATCTCATACTCACATGAAGTAAGTACGATCTCAGAAGTTGACCAAGTAGTATGTTCCCACTACTAGGAAGTAAACTCACTTGACTAGTTTAGCCAAGCAGATATACAGTCCGTGAGGAAGCTAAACGCCCAACCTGGTCAGTATACTACCTGGGGAAGAAAATCTCAAGTACATCTTGAGAGGAGGAATATACCAAGCAGGGGGAACACCTACTTGAGGCCAGAGCCAAATCACGATTCTCACTTAAAGGCTACGAAGGCAAACTAAGGTGGCTCACACTTGTACAACAAGTTGCCGTCAAGGTACTCACATCCGAAACACTGTTTCCAAGGTTCTCAAAGGAAAAGCAATCACAGGAGAACTACACACACAACCACACCATCCTAATCTAAAACCAGTGGATGATCGGCACACATGACAAGAATCCGAGAATTCTTTTCAAGGTTGAATATTGTCCGAGGACCACTAGTGTTATTTGGTGACAACTCCAAAAGAAGAGTAATTGGAAGAAGATGCATCGAGCAAAGCGAGCTGAGACTAACAAATGTATCCCTCGTCACCAATCTGAAACATAATTTACTCAGCATCAGTCAACTCAGTGAAAGTGGGTATATTGTCTATTTAGTGGAATCTGAGTGTCAGATCAAGGATAAGGATACTGGAGATATCAAATTGTGGGGAGTTGACAAAGGTGGACTCTATATAGTAGACTGGCATAGTGGGCAAACTGGTTCATACTTCGTTGTCGTCAGTACTTCAGAGTTAAATTGGTTTTGGCATAAGAGACTAAGCCATCTGAACTTCAAAACCTTTAACTGCTTGGCAAAGCATGACTTTGTAAAGGGATTACCAAGCAGAGTGTTGAATAAAGAAGGAGTATGCAAGGCCTGTCAGCAAGGAAAGCAAACAAATGCATCCTTCATGAATAAAGCAGTCAGCCACAACACTACCTGAATGCTGAAGTTACTTCATATGGACTTGTTTGGTCCTGTAACTCCCCCAACCATTGGAGGGAAAAGGTTCTCACTAGTACTGGTGGATGACTACTAGCGCTATACTAGGATTAAAATTCTCACAACCAAGGACGAAGTGAATATCATACTTCAAGAATCAATCATGCGAGTACAGAATGAACAAAAGAATACAGTAAAGAGAATCAGATCTAACAATGGGATAGAGTCTTGTAATGGGTCTCTAATTGATTTCTGTGCGGAAGCAGGTATCGGGCATGAGCATTCTACTCCAACAACTCTGCAACAGAATGGCCTAGAAGAACGAAGGAATTGAATTCTAAAGGAAGTAGTTTGAACCATGATGGCCAAGACCAATCTGGGTGAGAAGTTTTGGGGTGAAGGATTGATGATGGCGTGCTACACTCAAAATAAAAGTGCCATATATGATAGACTATAGAAGACCCCATACAATGTATATCATGGTCGTAATCCTTCCTAATCTCATCTTCGTGTTTTTGGTTCACCATGTTATACTCATAATAATGTTAAGTTAAAGTTGAATACTTTATCTCCCAATGTAAATCAAGGTGTGTTTCTTGTGAGACCTTCATATCCACAACCCTAAAAGACCATCAGACAATCAAGGGGGTCGATGTTGCTAATGATCATGCTGAAACCTCGAATTCCACAACCCTAATAGAACGCATGAATCAAGGGGAAATCCACACTGGTATCTTCCAAGCTGACAATGTTGAAGAAGAAAATTAAGACCTAGGGAATCAAACTGGTAATGCTGAAGACCAGACTGAAGATCAAGAAGCCAGGATTTAGGATATGCAAACTCAGACTAAGGACGAAGTACACACTGAAGACAATGCTCAAAATCATTTTACTGCCTCATCTGACCAAGGTACTAATGATGAAGCATTGGAGGAAGAAGTCATTCCAGAAGATTATTCCTTTCAAAAGTTTCTATCACATGAGTAAACCTCGAAGAACCATTCACTCAATCTATTGAAGTTGAAGAACTTCATCAATCTAAGTGGCTTTGTAATCATCAAGAGGAAGCTTTACTGGATGATATTGCTAAACCGGTTCGAAGAAGACAGGGGAGTGCACTACTTAGATGCTACATCACGTATATCGAGCCAACAAGAGTAGCAAATGCACTTCAATCAGCCGACTAGAATAACGCTATGCAAGAGGAACTTGCAGATTTCACTCGCAATCATGTTTGGGACATGGTTGAACGTCTGTTACATCAGTCTGTGATCGGAACCCAGTGGTTTCCAAGAAAAAGAGAGATGAAGCTGGTAACATAGTCAGAAACAAGCCCAGATTAGTTGCCAAAGGATATGCTCAATGCGAGGGGATCGATTTCGATGAGACCTTAGCCCCCCCCCCTAGCCAGACTGGTGGCTATATGGCTTTTTATAGCCTATGTTCCATATCATCGATTCATGGTCTATTAGATGGACGTGAAGAGTGTAGGAACTGAGTCTACAATAGGCGATGTGAAACACCATTTATTTTTTAACCCCAAATTCGTTTTATGGATATCAAAATAAATATTATGAAAAATAGTAAATGCTCTATTTATCCTACTTAATATAATGCATAGATTCAAAGGAATACCTCAACTCCTACGAATTGAATAACGGCGGTAGATGGTTGATGGTGTTCCTACAAATCTGATCTTTTAACTTGTTCCCTTGCTCGATGCGAAAATTTTGTGAGGATGCGCTATCGGATTGAAACAGCCACCCACTCTCTCACTCTCTCTAGGTTTTCAAATTTAAAACTTCAAACTTCTGTGGGAAGTGAGAGAACTGATCCATTTATATAGATCTAGAGAATGGGCTATTAGGGTTTAATAAACTTTAATGGGCTCTAAGCGTTGTTGGGCCAGACCAGGGATCTAATGCAAATAATAAAGTGGGCCTCCTATTAATTAAATCCATGTTCAACCCAAAACATAATTAATTAATAAACATTATTTCATGCCACCAGAGAACTAATGTTGACCAACTCCTTTATTACCAAGTTATTAGGAACGGGTTGCATTGACCTGGTTAATCCCCATATTTAAGGTTTCAAACATACATTAATTAATTCAGTATATGACAATTAGCTGCAATTAATTAATCTCTTATTATTCCAGAGTCGTACCACTCAACCCTTTTCCCTTATGTTTGAATCAATGATTCAGCCTGCACGACTTAGCATAATGAACCTCGTGAGCTTCCCAGGGAATGTCACCATCCTGAAATGGATATGGTTATCAAAATGCAGCCTGAGGAAACCCCACACAAACTGCCATCACCCAAGATGCCAATATATGAGTACATGTAAGACTCTCCACCATAGCGAGTCAAAGTGACAATGGACCCATCTGTGCCCCCCAGCTTTCAATAGGCTTTAGATCCGACCAAGTTACAGAGATCTTTACTCATTCATAGGTGAAGTAGAATGGTTCATCTCATTGGTCCTATCAATACATTGAGATGTACTGGTCACATAAATCAGTCAAGATAAACCACATATGGACTTGTGTGATGCAGCCTAAGCCGACAACCAAACCAGAAATTGTCTTATTCGTGTTATTGTTAATTCAGACAAGAGTTATTTATTGCAAGTCATTAATGATTGCGAGTATATCAAACATAATGTTTCCCAATATACCAATCATAATGATTTTATGTATACAATTCCAACAATCTCCCACTTATACTCAAAGCATTATACCATTATTTTCAAGAGTATAACATGAGTCTATTCTGATCTAGCTATTACATTTGGTCACCAGGTGGTCGGCATCTACCTCAGCCCTAAGCTATGAACATGACCCTCGTACGCCTTTTGAGGTAAGCCCTTTGTAAATTGATATGCTAGATTATCCTTAATGTTTATCTTATTAATTAGCACATTGCCCCTCGCTACAATTTTTCGTGCGATGTGGTACTTTCTCTCTATGTGTTTTGACGCCTTGTGAGTTCTTGGTTCCTTATAGTTTGCTACTACACGAGCATTATCACAATATACCGCGATAGTCTTGGGCAAACTTAGAACAATATCTAACTCTTGGAAGTAATTCTGGAGCTATACTTCTTCAATAGAAGCCACTAAAGCTGCCACATACTTAGCTTCCATGGTGGAGTCCGCGATATATTTCTATCTCGCACTCCTCCATGATGCAGCTCCACCCACAAGGTGAACACATAGCCCAAGGTTGATCTCTTCTCATCCTGATCTACCAAGAAATCCGAATCGGTATAACCCACATTGGACAAATTCTCATACTGATAAATGAGACAATAGTCTCGAATTCTTTTCAGTTACGTGAGAATATGTTTGACAACAGTCCAGTGCGCCTGTCCACGATTAGACTGATATTTGTCCACCAAGCCCACGGCATAATACATATTTGGCCTCGTACGTAGCATCACATACATGAGACTTCCCACTGCCGAAGTATATGGTACTTCATCCATCTCATCCTTCTCCTCTTCTGTTGCAGGGAATTGTGCCTTAGACAGAGGAACACCATGTCTGAAATGTAGCAATCCTTTCTTGGCGTTTAGCATTCTAAAACGAGCAATCACAGTATCAATATAAGCAACCTGAGAAAAGCTCAACATCCTCTTCTTGTGATCCCACAAGACTTCAATTCATAGGATGTATATGATGGAACACGCCGGTGAAGGCGGTTCATCACCACAATCGATGTTGGATACCAAACGCACACATACATGGTTTAATAAGATTAAATTGAGAAGATCAGTGATTACTTAATCAGATCTACAGATCTGGAGATTTATTCCATTGGAGATCTTCTAGCCTGTGTCCCACAAACCACGATCGGATGTCGGGTGGACAACAATCCTCCGATTTCTTAAATGCCAAATAAATTCGGATCTACAGTGTTTGATAGAACTAAACCCTAGCTGTCGTTCAGCACATGAACTTATGGAGTCATTTCTCTCAACCACAAATCCTATTGATAAGCATATTCTAGGGTTTCGAGTTGGGCCAGGCCAAGGATCTCAAAAACGTATAGCATTGGGCCTCCCATAAGTCGAAACACATATATTCATCCCAGAATATAATTTGAACTTATAACATTTCATTCCACTAGAAAATTAATGTTACAACTGCCATCGTATCCCGATGTGAATCAGGGCTTCTATTTGACTTAATTAATTCCACGTGCTTAAGACAAGGAACATCTATTAATTAATTAAAAGCTCTGACAACATTAATTCATTAATATCTTAATTCGTTAAGTAGTACCCACTCAACATTATTATCATATCGGAATAAATTCCACCTGCAGGGTTAAATACAATAAAACTTATGAACTCCTTAAGGGGATGTCATCAAACTGGATGTCTAGGACACGTTGTTCTAATGTGACTATATAAACACATACAAATAATGTTGTTACCCAAGATACGGGGCATAATGAATCATCTAATTAATTCTCACCCATGGTAAGTCAAAGTAACAAACAATCATTTGCTTATATCTATATATCACATCTAGGATTAAGAATTAACAAAGTCGCCGAGACCTTGTTTCTTCATAGAGTCAGAACAGAAGAACACGTCTCACCGCAATCCATTCAATGCAACACCACGTACTAGTATAAACAAATAACCAAGACTAGTAATCTCAAGTTCTTAGTACAACCTAAAATGATAGTTTATCCAGAACTATCTCAGTTGTGAATACGTTTTATTTCTTATATGGAACCCAACAATGCGATCTTCAGTGGGACGACACACCCGCCACATTGTCTACAATATAAGATAAGTGGATATACATGAAATCATGAGATTGCAACAATGTGATAACGATTATTTCAGTTATTTACAAGAGATCAAGTACATGACAAAGCTCTCTTAAAAGTTCGCTTTACAGTATACTCCAACAATCTCCCAATTATACTAAAGCTAAAATTTTAGTATACACCATGTCATTACAAATCTTCCACTTAGACTTAAAGTGTAGCTGCAATGTATCATCGATCAAGACCCTCTACGTGTTTTCCAAAGATCTAAGTTTCCAAAGTCTTCGTGAAAGGATTAACCAAGTTATACAATGACATAAATTTTCCACAGCCATATCACCTTGCTTTACGAGCTCTCGTAAAATATGGTACTGTCTATCTATGTGTTTACTTGCCACATGGGCTCTAGGTTCTTTCGAGTTTGATACTCCACCAGTGTTGTCACAACAAATTGTGATACACTTAGGCATACTCGTAATCACACCCAAGTCCAACAAAAAGCTTCTAATCCAGACAGCTTCTTTGGCAGCCTCTGAGACAGCCACGTAATATAGCTTTGCCTCCCAAGGTAAACACATAACCCGAGGTTAACTTTCTCATATCTCAATTAGCTTAGAATTTGAATCTGGATAACCCAAAGGGATCAGATTGCCAGATAGGTAAACCAGCATATAATCTCATCTTCTTTTTAGAAACTTAAGAAAATATTTTACCACAGTCTAGTGCCCCAGACCCGGGTTAGATTGATATCTTGCCACCATGTCAATTGCATAGTAGATATCATGTCTAGTACAGAACATAGCATACATAAGGATTCCTACTGCCGAAGCATAAGGAACCTTAGATATCTCCTCCACCTCGACTGGTATTTTAGCACACATGTCCTTTGACAGAGGAACTCCATGTGTTGGTTCCAGATTAGAGTACGTATGATGTGCAGCGGAAGTATAAAGACAGTTATTTGCACTCTTAAAATGCAGGCAACTCAGTTTCAACTTCACTCAGTTTCTGAGTGACAGTTTTAAAAACACAGTTTTGATTAACCAGCAAGTTAAATTACCAGCTTACAGTTTTAAGTCGTCAACAGTTATACGCTTCACCACTTTTTGACAAGTTAAAGGTTTTAAAGTACGATTGAGAACTGTATGAAACACGATCTAAGTAAAACTATAAATGATGCAGGATATTTATAGTGGTTCGGAGACTTAAGACCTACGTCCACTCTTCAAATATTAATCCGATAATTCAAGAAGTAATGAAGATACAATCCTCATGATCTATAGCCAAATACTGTAGAAGCCACCGTCCACAGTAGAATAGAGCACTAGCCCAGATAGTTGTTCTTCACTCCTTCTTTAGTTCCTCGAAGCCAGGTACCACCTCGAAGTCTCCTCAATACTGGTAGTCGTCAGAAATGGATTGAGGACAAACCCCCCTTCTCCTTCTCTGGTGGGTGGATGGTTCAGTTCTTCCCAGAACATAAGCTGGTCGGCTGTTGACCGTGATAATTTTCTTTCCCTTAGAAAGGAAGGTTGTTGTGTTCTCACTTGAAAAGTAGGAACACCAAGAGAATAGAATAAATCGAAAGACTTAATCCTCGTGCACAGTAGGTCACACGGTGAATCTCAGAAGATTCCTTAAGCAATAATGCCTCGTGTTCAGTAAATGAACCACGGAAAATAATGTCGTTCGGTTGAGATCTTTCAATGTGTTAAAGTTTTCAATTCAGCAGAGTGACGGCTTGATTTAATGTCATGTGTGTATATGTCTCTGAATCTTCCTGCTATTTATTGTTGGAGATTTTAAAATAGCCGGTAGAGATATTTCGAAGGATGTCCAATCAGAGTCCATCATTCTCTGTAAAGTAGACCTGCTTCTCTGCTTTTTTGAAACCACTGCCGTGCTTTTTACATGGCAGTTTGAACTTGATGTGTCAGACGCCGATCAACGTTGTACACCAGTCTTAACTAAGTGTTTCCACTTCTCACATCATTGACTTCTTCAATGTTTTTTAAGATTGATAGGCATCTTTACTTTTCACTTATTCCTTTGATGTGAAGTTGTCCTGATCAGAAATAGTGAGTGTCTCTCGACAGTTTCTTTATAAAATTGTATCCACAGTTTTTCTTGATATACAATCCTTGACATATGGAATACTGTCTGCACAATTTTCCGCATTCGTTACTCTGCTCAGTTTTTCTTGTCAGGATGGCTTCTACTTCAAAAACTGTTCCACAATTTTTTTACAGTTCTCTTCTCCTAGACTATTACAACTAAATCATCCAATACAAGGATTCAATGAGGTAATAACTCTAAGGCCTAGACTTTGATACAAAGTTTTGACACATCAAAACATCAATTTTAAAGGTGGGATTTCTACATCAACACCTAACAATTTCCCCCTTTTTGATGTTGTCAAAACCATACCTCTAAGTCCATCTATGTCGGCAAGAAGATGCAGTTGATCTGAGTTTACAAATATTTTCAATCTAACACTACTCAGAACTGTGCTTCTTCTATACTCGACCTACTCTAATTGATCTTCCCCTGAATGGGAGAGACATTCTTGATTAATATAAATCAAATTAGAGCAATAAGAGAACAGATTGCTGATCACACTGGAACATGTGAATTCAGCTAGTCAAGAATCAAGGTAAGAGACAATGAGTAGTTGTCTTCAAACCAACAATTTTTCTCTTTTCACTATATATATGATCGATTACAAGTACATGAAAAGTTTTAAAACTGCAGTAACAAAAGAAAGACATACAAAACAACAACAAAATTAAGAAGAGCAGAACTACTCCTTTTGCCTGTCTTGATCCTTGTCTTTTCCCTCTTGATTTGAGAAGTCTATGTCTTTTGGCTTTGACGAAGTTGCGGCAAAAGTGGAGGATCCTGCTTGCACATTAAGACTTGTAGCCACTTCCATGAAGAGTTTAAACTCTTGTTCTCCTAGAAGCCTTTAGTGCTTCTAATTGCATTTTCATCTCTTCGACCCGAAATCTTCGCTCCTCTTCTCGCATTCTTGCCTCCTCTTCTCGCCTTTCAATCATTTTCCACTGCAGCTTCATAGCTTCATCTCTTCTCTCTTCCCCATTTTTGACAAAATCAAAAATAGTAAAGAACCGCTGATCTATTTCCTGTCTCAGAACATCAAGGGGTACATGAGGTGCGGCTAAATAGATGAGATCAGGAGACAATGTTCTTTTAAGTGCAGCCAATGCTCCAGAGTCTCCGCCAGTTTGACTCTGAGATGTAGTAGTAGAGGTTTCTGGTTGAGAATGGGATTTGTTGTTTCTTCCCTCTTCCTCTTTTTGCTTGGCTACTACTGTTGTTGCAATTCTTTCTTGTTCGGCAGCAACATCTTGTTCCTTTCTAGTGGCTTCAGCAGCTGCTGCTCCTTTCTCTTTTCTTCTCAGTTAGCTGCTGTTTCTTCCTCTTGCTTTCTCTTTAGCTCAGCAAATTCCTCTTCTTCACGTTTCTTTTGTTCTTCCTCAATTCTCTTTTGCTCAGCTTCACGGTTAAATCATTGAAGGTCTTCTTCTTCCTTGCAAATTTTTTGAACTTTTGTGACAGCATATGCTTCGGTAGTTTTGATACGGAATAGTTGCTGAAAATGCTTTTGGAGAAACAATTTTGCTTCTCGTTGATGAACAAGCTCGACAGCTTTCTCGGCAGTTTTTGCATGAGTTATCGCTTGAGAAAGTCTGATCGCTTGAGCCAAGTTCTCTTCATCTTCTTTACTGAGTTTTTCTTCCTCTTCTTTTCTCAATCTTTCAAGCTCTTGTTCTTCTTCCTTTTCTCTTCTGAATCTCTGAAGCTCCTTTGCTTTTTCATCCTCTAGCTCTAAAAGATCCATTTGAATCTCATCTGTCTTGGTATTGAGCCAAATTTGAAGATTTTGTACCTTCACAAGAGTAGCACGATTCTTATCAATTCTGCGGAAAATGGACTCCAGTTATGTTTCATCTGGTGCTTGTGTGGTTTGTTCTGAAAGACGCAATCTGTTAGCTATAATTTCCTGCAATGGCCATTGCTAGACAGTTCATTTAACTGGCACATCAACAGTTTTCTGGACTTATTCTTTTTGCACATCGATAGATTTCTGATTAGGTGAATCTTGATTAATAACTGCTATCATCGGCAAATCCTGGTTGACAAATTCCTGGACCGGCAGTTCTAAAAATGTTCCCCCTATCACTAAGACTGTCTGGTTATTCTGCATGACCGTTTTAAGCGTACTCTGGTGGGCCTTGATAGGGGAGCTTCCGAAAGATGTTGAAGGAGTTAAAGGTTGTCGTGGAGGAGAATCTTTCTCTAAAGAAGTTGGGCTTTGAAGATCCACAATAGGCATTGTCCTATCCTCTGGATTTCCTTCAAGAGATTTAGTTTACTCCCCTATTCTACTCCTTTTCCTTTCTTCTTCCAAGATGCTCGTAAGTACTAGCCTCCTTCTCTTCCTCGTCTTTGATGAAACAACTTCTTCCTGTACATGTTCCTCTTTAGTAGGCTGTGAGCTAGACTTATCAACAATGACAACTTCTGGATCAACACTATTCTTCTTTTAATTTCCATCGCCATCAATATTATCATCACCTCCACCATTGTCATCGTCGTTTTCTTCTTCTGCTTTTCGGTAGATTTTATCATTTTAAGGTAGAAAGTCAGTTGAGACCAAGTATTTCCCTTCTTCCCTAAGACCTATCAGTTTTTCTATCAGGTAACTAATTTTTAGCCCGAAACCAACACCGAACTTGAATTTGTTTGTCTCTCGAATGGTCTCATTGTTTCTAGCATGCTCAAGAATACGACTAAAGATGAATACAGCCCAGTTCCCTCCTGGGCTATCATCCAACACCATCATAACGGCGTACTTGGGTTGACTTGGTTCTGAGAAAAATCCTTCACCGCAGTAGATCATTTTAAGTGCTATATCACTTAGAGTCTTGTAGAAAGGTTTCAATTCGGAAACCTTTGTAGGTAGATAAAATTTGTCTTTATGCTCTAGCTTCTTCCAGATCTTCCAGTGCCTCTGTCGTGCCTCGTCATCACCCTTCAGGTAATTGGCGATGTGTTCACCAGTGTTGGGTAGATGGAAGAAATTTGCAATATCATCGGCATCGATAAACATTGGAACTTTGTCGACTCTTGTTCTAAAGGATTTTCCACCTTTGTTGACAATCACATTTCATAAAATTGAGCGACGCGGTGAGGTTTGAACTTGTGAGGATGTAACCCCAGAAACTATATCAGTTTTTCTTTGTGTAGCTTCTCATAAAACTCCTCATCTGAACATAGATAATCGATTTCTTTTAGATTCAGAATATTCTCCTTAAAAACTTGACTTACTCGGATATCCTTGTTGGAGAGGTCGGCGACATCGACTTCATTGTTTGATCGACACTTTAATTCCTTATGAGAGATTTCCTTGACTGTAGAGTTCTTCCTTGAATTTCCTGATGCATTTGGACCTTCGCCAGATGGAATCTTCCTCTTGCCCATGATATCTCGAATAATGTGGAGTGGTAAGGAGTTTCAAGATTTGGGGGCTCTCTAAATTTGAGAGTGAGGGTTGCAGAAGTCAAATGAGGATGATGAATGATCGCAAAGGGTTTAATCGAGGTTTTGACCTTTTGAGAACCACGGCTGAGATGATCTATCACTTTATGAGATATTCGGTTGTGATGAAAGCTTACGTAGGGACATATGTTCCTATACTGTCGCGTCATGTGCGTAGCACGTGGGTGTGGCGACGTGTCTTTTGTCTAATACGTTAGGACACCGTTCTTCATAAGTGTTGCTTTCAGTGGACTGTTTCTTAAGATTTCAATTCTCGCTCTTGAGAGTAGGGACAACTTTCCTTTGGATCCTGTATTGGCATCCTGTTGGGACAGTTTCCAACTGTTGCAGAAAGAAAAAAACTGGTGATCTATGAGAACTGCTTGGACAATTTTTTATAACATATTTTTGCACATCCTTATACGGAGTTCTGGGGGGTCGTTCTTCTGAACCATAACCTTTCACTGACTTCTGTACTTATCAGTCTTCAGTCTGCTCGTCCATGTGGCTATGACCGATTGAATCATGCACTTGTCAGGCATTCAATATTGTCGTCTAAAATCTTGAACCTGTTTGCGGATCGTCGTGTAGACATTTATGAATCGTCGCATGCCCTAGATCATGCCAGAGATGTTGTCTATAAATTGCTTCTCTTTGCGAACAAGGAAATGCACAACACTCATCTTTTCTTAATATCCCAAAAGTAACTTCCCTCTGATAAAAATTGCTTTCCCCGCAGATATTGATATAATGCGAGGTAAGATCCTTAATCCGACTGGGTTGGTAGTACAGCACTGGCAGAATTTCATGAAGATATGCTAAAGATCATTGCCAACGAATGTTATGTGGCAGAGGGGCATGAGATTCACACAAATTTTCATGGTCAGGAGATATGCTGGTCTCCAAAGTCTTTCTCTCTCAGTTTCGGGCTGCCTTATGATAGAAACCCCGTGGTGGACTATCTGAAAGATGAGACATCGCCGGAGTGGTATGCATGGCAAACTTGGAGAGATACCACCACAATCTTCCATCCAAAAGTTTCTTTGAGGCACTTGTCGCCTCGATATCGCGTGATTTTTGATATTATTAATCAGATAATTGTTGGAAACCCTTCACGGGTTAAAGACTTCTCCCCGCTGGTGTGGAAGGCGATGGTAGCCTTTGTCGATGATGCTGAAATATATTGGGCTTCCTTTGTCTTCGATCGGGTGAGATATGCCTTTGAGAATCTATCGGCTCTCCCTGTTCCTTATGGGATGCAACTGAGTGCTCTTCTTGAGCATCAGTTTCCGGAGATCACTCGAGGTGCCTGGCCCAAAATTGAGAATTTTGACTTCTATCCACCACGACATTTTGCTATCGGCTGATCTCCTCTGCCCTCTAATAAGTATTTCCTTTGTAATCTCCTTTTCCAGATCTGTAGATTAGAAGTGAATTGTCCTCCTTCTTGATATTTTCATTTATGTAATATGTAAGACTCGTCAATTAATAAGATCTCCTTTCCTTTTCAAGCATTCGAGATCACAATACTATCATTAGAAGAACTGTCTGAACTCTACATGTCACTCAGTTCTTGGACAACACATGTTGCTCTTTATCCTTAGACTATCATTTACCTATGTGAACCTTTCCTTATGATTCAATGCTAAGCCTAAGAATCGTACTCCTACGGTCTGACAATTTTCAGACTCTGATCCCTTATTCTTTAGACCTAATAGCCACATGTCTCGTCGAGGATGGCTAGTCGTAGTTGTTGGACATTGAATGGTGACTTATCGGTTTTGGATTTTGAGTAATGATGAGTCGTGCCATTGAGATGACTTAGTATCCTTCTTGGACGTCGAGTAAGATCAACTATAAATACCCTTCTGTGGCAACCACTAATATATCACTCATCTGATAACCTTTAGTTGAAAATAGTCTTGAGATCTTTTCAAAGCAAGTATGACTTCTCCTCCTCCTTCTCCTTATGCTATCACTATACCAGCTCTCCCTTCTCTCTAGAATTTGAATATTCTCGTCTCTCTTCCGTCCACCTTCCCTCCATCGCACGCCCACCACCCTTCATCCCTTCCACCATCTTTTCCGACCGCCTCCGTCACCCTCCCGCCGTCCGCCATCACTCCGACCATCCTCCTCCCGCCGGCCGTGAGCAGTTTGGGGTACCTTCTCCCCACTAGAATCTACGTGTCCGGATTCTGGCGCTGTTCACCATTCCCCATCGAGACTCACCCCTCCTCGCTGCTGTTATTATTTTCACGCTGCACCGTCGCCTAGTCTGATAGCGACGATCTGTGTACGCTGCTCCTTGTACACGCACGCTGCCCTACCAGTCCGGTGGCTCCAGTCGTAGGGTTTCTGACCACCTCTTCAGGAAACCCTAGCGCCGCCGCTGATCTCCTGGCCGCCGTCTGCCTCTGAACGCTGCCCCTGCATTCGGCCGTCTATAACCCTAGCCGACCAACGAAGGGTTTCTGAGGCTGGGTGCTGACTTTCCATATTTCCGGTACTTGCACCCTACCATACCGCCCGATCGCTGCGACTGTTTGATTTCATTAAGGGCAGGGCGCGAAGGGTGTTATTACATCGGTATTCGGACGTTGAATACCGCATACCCAGTGCTGCATGCTTTCTGGTGTATTACCGCGCCCAGGAAACTTCGCTCATAACAACGGTGAGACGTCGGGTGAGCCTAGTGGGGATCTGGACTGCTACGACCCCGAACACGGTGATTCATCACTTAGCTTACGGCTGGCACTTTGAGCCTAGGTTGTTTAGTTCACGTTCCCCTGTTACTACTCATTCTCACTCTCTTTATCGTGTTTTCGCCAATCTTGGTCTGACCAACCATTATTGTCGGAATTTTGAGCCCCTGAGTTCTTGTGGTTTGTTTGTGGATCAAGGCGTGTGCCCATACGATTGGTTTATGCCCTTGGTGGACTGATTGTTTCACTTACGACCCCTCCCCATCCTTGTGGTTTATGTTTTTCTTTCAGGTTCGTCGCTGGAACCCTGCCCGTCCCGGTGCTTGAGGCTGCTACTTACGCGCGTCTAGGGCTACAGCCATCCTGGCCCCGGCGTGCGCACTCCAGCCCGGTGATTCGTCTCTTGGTTCACAGCCACTACTCGTAGTTGTAGGGGAGACCTCACTGTAAGTATATCCTATCATTGTGGTAAGGTATTGCTTGTTTATGCGGTTCTGCCTAGGTCATTCTTTCGAATTGGTGGAGTGCATAATTTCTGAATACTCTTGCTGACTCTTTGCAACCTCTGCCTTTGATCTCTCGGCTGTGTATGCTATCTGCTCGTTTACAATTGCTTAGGGCTCCTCTGGCTTAGTGTTGTTTGGGTTCAGCTCTGGAGTTAATTATTTTTGATTGCCAACTTGGTCCCTTAACTGATTATTTTGTTGAATTGCTGGTGTGCATGCCTTTTGTGTAGTGTGTGCTTTCCCTGGGTAGGGTGTTGTTGACTCTCATTTCCTTTGGTGTGTTCGTTATTACTTCTGATTACTACTCCCAGTCGTGCATGTAGAGTGGTCTGGTGAAACTTGTTGTGTTATCTGTAGCTTGTTCTTCTCATTCTCCACTTTCAGAAATTTCTGTTTTTGGTTTTGGCATTTGATCGAACAGGTGGTAGGTGTGTATCCTTACATCTTACTTTCACTTGCATTTTGCTTGGATACCATCTTTGTGGCTTGGGTTTGTGTTTCTCAGCTGTAGGTATGATGAACCACGATTCTGGGGCAGGCCCGGCCGCTAATGGGTCCTCTGGCCCGTTACACAATCGGGACAAAAACCCTTGGTTGATTGGCAAATTTTTGGAGGAACCTTGTTTTCGTTTTGAAGATACGGTGCTGCGTCATGTTGATCTTAATTGTGAAAAACTTTGCTTAAATGATGATGACTGCATTGATGAAGATAACTTTATGGGTTGCTGCCTTTTGGGTTTTTACGGAGGCCGGTTCCCGGGGAAGGAAGCCACGGAAAACGCTGTCAAGAGATGGGCACGGCCTGTGAAGGTCGCGTACCATCCAAAGGGTTGGCTTATCATCCGTTGTAGATCGGCTGAAGATAGAGAGGTAATACGTAACCAAGGTACGCAATATGTTTTCGGTATTCCTCTTGTTGTGTGCTCGCTTCCGGTTGACTTTCGGTTTGATTCTTCCCCGGAATTTAAATTTCGCATATGGATTACATTGCCTAACTTGCCGCTACGATTGTGGAATTTAAATGCTCTTAGTAAAATTGGTTCCATGATTGGAGAGCCTCTCCAAGTTGACCATCGTGTGCTTTTTAGAAAATCTGTTGCAGGCCCCCGGTTGCTTATTCTTGTTGATGCATTGGCACCTAGGAAAGAGCAGATTTCGATTGTTATGCCGAATGGCATGGAATTTGAACAGGAAGTTGTTTATGAATTCTTTCCAAGCTTTTGTTCTTCTTGTCGTAGGATGGGGCATACGGCTGATAAATGTCCTAATAATAAGAATGCTATTAACCCGGGCACTTTCGTCCCTCGTAGGGAGGGTAAGGAGCCCGTTTCTGATGATGCGGATGGATGGGAGACACAAGGACGTCGGTCCCGGGCTGCAGCTAGGAAAAGAGGGCTGAATAACAAGAATGCTAGCCGTCCGACTAGTAAGGCTCCGGCTGATCCGAATCTTCCCAAATCAGCTCCGAATTTGAGGAGCCGCTCCTTGAGTGTGGCCCCTAATGCTAGGAGAAAATCTGTCGGAACTTGGCGCCGTAAGGAAACGGCGAATGCTCAGGTTGTTCCTAACTTGAAATCGGCTGCGGAGTCTTCCAAAGCTAATCACACTTGCGAGGAGAATCGGGAAGTTCCTTTAAACAAGCATACTTATTTTAATTCTCCGGAATCTTCCCTCTCCTTGGGCAATGCTCATGTTGGCGTGATTTGTGTGCAGGATGGTTCACCGTCAACTCGGACTGCCACCCTCGTCGCCCCTAATGAGGATGTTAGCCCTAGGCAGCGTGCCTCTGAGACGCACCACCTGGATATTGGCCAAGATGACTTATTGGAAGATGTTCCAAATCCTTCGGCAAACCTGCAAAAGAGCGTTAAAAACTCCAGGAAAACTGCTGCAGCGAGCCAAGGAAATTTGCTTAACCACGACACTCCGGGATCTGCACCGGCCGCCTCTGATTTTTTACAGCTCCCTAACATGCCTATGGAGATGGCGAGTGGTCGTTTGGGCCAATCGGATGTGGGGGATAGAGCAGAAAATTCGTCAAAGGCAGAGAAAGCTGTTGCTGAAAATGCTGAAAATGCTGCGGCTGCTGTTGGTAAATCCCCCGTAGCCGACCCTGAGGGGTCTCGTACTTCCTCCCCCTATTTTTCCCAGCATGCTAAGACATATACGGAGACGGGAAATCGATTTGGGGGCCATTTGGATGAGGGGGTAAATTCAGAAAATTCAAACAGTTCCTCTCCCGACGCCACCAATAGTGCTGCGAAGGGAATGAGCTTGATTCCCACTACATCTGTGGATTTGGCTAACTCCTCCCATCCTCATTTGAATGACTCTGGGGAAATATCTCCTACGTCGAGGAAATGGTCAGATGTTGTTCGAAACCCGGAGTCTCCGTCGGGTAGTATCTCTTCTACTTCCCGCTCTTGTACTCTTGTTTCTACTTCTAATTCCTTTCAGGTTTTGGGACAAATTCCACGAGCTGCAAAAGGTAAATTTGGTGTTGGAATTGCTTTGGACAATACAGTGGAAAAGGAGGATGCGGTTACAAGTAAGTTGGTGCACAACACTAGTGACAGCCCCCCCGATTCCGAAGTGAGAGACAAACAAGAGAAAGGTAACACATTGAGGAAATCGGTTCGCATTAAGAACCGTGTGGCTAGAACCAGCTGTCCCCCTACCCTAAGGGGTGTTCGGAGTGAAAAAGAAGGACGGTGGAGATGATTTTTGCAGCATGGAATGTTAGGGGACTGCAGAAGGCCCATAAACACTCTGCGGTAAAAAATTTAATTTCTACTCGTTCTCTTGATCTTGTTATTCTTGTTGAAACTAAACTTAGGGAAAATTCTTTTGCTAAGTTTATGTCTAGTTTCTCAAATTCTTTTCCTGATTGGAGTTTTGTTAATAATTTTACCTTTCGACCATTTGGTAGGATTTTGGTACTGTGGAATTCTCTTCGTGTGGATTTGCAGGTTGTTTCGATTGAGGATCAGGTTATACATTGCAAGGTTAAATGGAAACCCACCGGGTCTTTATTTAACCTTAGTGCAGTGTATGGCTTTAATCCTCTTGCCCAACGAAGGACTCTCTGGGACTCTTTGATCTCCAATGTGTCGTTGGACGAACCTGCTATTGTGGCAGGAGACTTCAACGCTATTTTGCACCCGGATGAGCGGATTGGTGGTAGGAGACCGGTTGAGAAGGAGTATACTGAATTTTCTGATGCTTGTTCTTTCTTGAGTTTGCAGGATACGCCTTCTTCAGGTGTACATTTTACTTGGTCAGAAGGAGGCACGTTCTCCAAAATTGACAGTGTCTTGGTTAATGAAGCTTGGTTTGAGGCGGGCTGGTATTGCAGATCTGAATTCCTTCCCCGAGGAATACATTTTGATCACTCGCCGAGTATTACTTACCTTTTCGAGCAGGTACCTCGTTTCAAACCTCCCTTTAAATTCTCTAACTTGTGGATGGAGCACGATGATTTTGACAGGGTCTTAAAGGACAACTGGAAGGTGGAAAGGGCAGAGTCTGATTGCCAGCGCCACCTTGCAGACAAGTTGGAGGCTTTACAGGGAGTGCTGAAGAGGTTTAACTTCAAGGAGTTCGCTTTCCTCCAGGACAGGGTCAAAGCTGCTAAGGCTAATCTGGAGGAGGTTCAAATGGATCGTGATAGGAACCCACTTGATGGGAATCTGAGGAATAAAGAAATTGAACTCCGTAAGGAGGCGGCTCGCTTGGTGACTGCTTAGTATGAATTTTTCCGCCAGAGAGCACGTGGTATCCACTTGGTTAAAGCAGATAAGTCCACTGCCTATTTTCATTCTATTGTGAAGAGAAAGCATGGACGTAATGCCATTTCTTTTTTATGTGATGCTGATGGCGAGGTGTTCCCTTGATATGAATAGAATTAGGAATGATTTTATTCAGTTCTATTCTATTTTGTTTGGGCGCTCTGTTCCTCGTACTGCTGTTGTTCCTTCTGTTTTTCTTGCAGGTACCAGGTTAAGCAGTGAAGAGCAGCAAAGATCAGTTCGTTGGGTATCGGCCTTGCAAGTCCGTGAGGCTATGTTTGGGATTGGAGATGACAAGGCACCGGGTCCCGATGGATACTCCTCCTCTTTCTTCAAGAAGAAGTGGAGTCTTGTGGGTCCCGAGGTGGTGGATGCGGTGCAGGAGTTCTTTGAGAAAGGGGTCCTGCTTCGCAAACTCAACCATACTGTGGTCTCCCTAATCCCGAAGAAGGCGCATGAACCTACTGTTGCTGATTTTCGTCCTATCTCCTGCACTAACACTGTCTATAAAACTATTACTAAGATTCTGGCTGACAGGATGTCGTTGTTTTTGCCCTCTATTATTAACCCTGCCCAGGCTGCTTTCCTACGGGGAAGGAATATCACTGATAATTTTCTTTTGGCGCAGGAAATAGTTAGAGGCTTTGAGAAGAAGACGCAGAGAAAAGGAGTTGGGCGGTGCTTATTGAAGATTGATCTACAGAAGGCCTACGACTCTATCTCTTGGGAGTTTCTGTATGAGGTCCTCCACGGTTTGAACTTTCACCCTCAGTTCATCCATTGGATTATGATATGTGTGACTTGCCCTACGTTTTCGTTGTCTATAAATGGGGGGGTGCATGGTTACATTGAGGGTAGGAGGGGTCTGAGACAGGGTGATCCTATGTCTCCGATTCTATTTCTTCTGTGCATGGAGTATTTGTCTAGGCTCTTATCTGTCAGGATTAGGGACTCTAGATATGCGTACTTGTCAAAATGTGATTCGTTGAATATTACACACCTTATGTTTGCTGATGATTTGTTGGTGTTTGGCAAGGGTACTGTTGCTGGTATGCAGGTTGTGGCTGATGCCCTCAGGGAATTTTCTGCGACGTCGGGACTTGTGATTAATAACCGCAAGTCTAACATATATTTTGGGGGACTCAGTAGGTGGGAGGAGGAATAGATACAACAGTTGTTTGCGTTTCCAGTGGGGACTTGGCCGATCAAGTTTCTGGGGCTTCCTCTTGCTTCTCACAACCTTTTGAATGATCAATATTCTCCCCTGATTGATCAGATTACGGGGCTTATTCGGAGATGGTCTAATAGTTCTTTATCTCTTGCAGGTAGGGCGGAACTGATTAGAGCTGTGGTGCAGGGGGTGGAGAACTATTGGTTTCAGGTCCTTCCGATTCCAGAGGGTGTGATTGATCGGATTAACAGGCTGGTGAGGACCTTCCTTTGGGGAACTAAGTCTTCGCCTGTCGCCTGGAAGACGGTCTGCACCCCAAAGGAGGAGGGGGGTCTGGGTATTCATGATGTGAAGAAATGGAATGATGCCCTTTTCACGAAGGTGCTCTGGAATATACATAAGAAGACGGATTCATTGTGGATTCGCTGGGTCCACACGGAGTACTTGAGGGGAGATGATCTATGGACTTTTAATATTAACTCTCGAGACTCTGTGTTTTTGAAGAGGATTTTTACTCTTCGTGATTCTCTTTTGCAGGCTGCTTCAGGGGATGCGGAGAGTGCGGGCAGACTACTTGATAGGATGTTCGCTCAGAAAGGGGTGACTGCCCCCTTACGAGTTTTGGAGGATTAAGGGGACTCGGCGCTTTTGGCACAAGACCATATGGAAGTCTCCTATCCCTCCTCGTTTTTCTATTACCCTTTGGTTTATTTTACATGGCAGGCTTAAGACTAGAGACCGCATGTGCTTTTTAAGTGATGATGTGCCCTTGGTCTGTCAGCTTTGTGACTCTGTTAATGAAACCGCTAAGCATCTCTTTTTTGAATGTAGGGAAACCTCAAGGGTTTGGAGGGATGTGCGGGAGTGGCTTGGACTGAAGCATAGGACATCGACCGTGGAAGCTGCGCTGAAGTGGTGCCTGCGGGAGAGGAGCTGGTCCAAAGTCTTGAAGAAAGCCCGTTATCTTGCTCTGGCCGCCACGGCGAACCATATCTGGCATGCAAGGAACAAGAAAGTCTTTAATGGTGCTCCCTTTGATGCCGCTGCAGTTGTGAAGGGCATTAAGGAGGACGTTTTTCGTATTCTTTACTCGGTGTTCCCGATAGATGAGGTTGTTGCTCATCTTGACTGGAATACCCATTAGTGGTCTCTTCTGTGTTTTCTGTTGGTTTGTGATCATATCGATAGTGTGATGTGGGTGGGCTGACCTAGTTAGTATGCCTACATCGCTTGGTTTTGAGTATGATGAAGGGGGATGTCGTGCTGACCTAGTTAGGATGGCATTTCTCTTTCGGACCCAGGACTACTATCGGTATGATCGTTTTGGGCGGTTGATTTCTGTTGGGTTATCTCGGTAGGTGTGAGATTTGGGCCATTGTTGGGCTGGTCACCTTATAGTGTGCTTAGATGTCATCTTTCTACCGGGGTATGCCCCGTGTACTTGTATTTGCAGGGTTAGATTGCTTGTCCCGATGGTCACACTGTTTGTGATCCTCGGGTGTCTGTTTTTATCCCTGGGGTATGCCCCTGTGCTGCTGTAAGGTTTCGGCCTATACTCGGTTTACATTTATGCTATTATCTTTTAACCATCACTATACCAGCAGTCGTAACTAAGATTGGGAGAATCTCCATCCAAAGAAACAAGATTCTGGATAGGATAAGAATTCAAGCACATAATTGGCGAAATCCATGCATCTAACAAGTGTTGATGGGTAACCTAAAGACTAATGGACTGGCACGATTTGTAACCATCGAGCCCCATTCTTATCATGAAGAATTACTTAGGATATTTGCTTACTATTCCTCAGTTTCTGATGATGAGATTTTCTGCAATCTCAATGGAAGGGAATTTTGTTGGTCTGCTGAATATTTTGCAGCAGAGTTTGGACAACTTTGTAATGGCGAAAGAACTCCTGTCATGCAATACTGAAGTGAAGAGACTGCGCCTGAGTGGTCAATTTGGTAGTCTCGACAGGGCAGGATTCTTCTTTGATCGTCTGAAGGGGGCTCTTCAAAATCTACCGGAAGTCACTGTTCCTTATGACATGCAGTTGAGCTGGCTCCTTGAGAGGAGGATCCCTTATCTCCAAGGCAGTCCTTCAAATCTGGTTGGATCTGATTACTACCCCTCTCGTCCAATCAACTGGGCTCTCATCTCTTGATTGTCAAATAATCTTTACTAAATTTGTAACAATTTCTTTTGAAACTTTTGTCATGATGTAAGGGTAACTTGTCCACTCATTTTCATATCAATGAATGAACTCTTTTGCGTTATCTTCAGCGTTAAGGAAACTATCTCAAAACTAGCATGTATGACTTAAGTAGTAAACAATATTGTTATGCAACTAATCATTGTACATCTCCTTCTCTTGAGATTTCATCAAACTCTGGAAGACCTAGTTTGATGCATAGCTCTTTAAATCGAGCTTCAGGTAGCGGTTTGGTGAAGATGTCCGCTAGCTAGTCCTCAGTTCTAATATATTACACCGAGATATCCTCCTTCTCCACATGATTTCGGATGTAATGATGATGAATATCAATGTGTTTCCTCTTGGAGTGTAGAACTGGATTTTACGAAAGAGAAACTACACTGTTGTTGTCACAGTAAATAGGAACACATTCAGTGTCTATTCCATAATCCTTGAGTTGTTGCTTTATACATAGAACTTGAGCACAACAGCTGGTTGTTGCCACATATTCAGTTTCAGTGGTTGACGTAGCCACGTTATGTTTCTTCTTGCCACATATGATTTAGGATACTAGATACCTAAAGACTCAATCATCTTAAGGTATCTCACTATTCTCTTAGTTGTTTCCATGTGAGACATCTTCGGATTCGCCTGGAATCTTGCACATACTCCCACAGCATAAGATATATTGGGTCTACTGCAGTTAGGTATAGTAGAGACCCAATAATTCCTCTATAAGCAGTTGGATCAATAGGTTCTACTTCTTCATCGAGATTGATTTGAGAACTGGTGCTCATAGGAATCCTTAGAGACTTCATCTTCTCCAGACAGAATTTGTTGATTAAGTCTTGAGTATACTTCTTTTCACTAATGAAGATCCCTTCGTCAGACTGATCAACTTGCAAACCAAGAAAATATGACATCTTGCCCATCATACTCATTTGGAATTTATTAAGCATCAACTGAGCAAATTTTTCACATAACTTGGTGTTCTTGCTGCCGAAGATGATGTCGTCTACATAGATTTGAACAAGTAGGATGTCCTCTCCATCCTTTATCTTGAATAAGGTTTGGCCGATCGCACCCTTCTCAAATCCATTCTTGAGCCGAAACTGGAAGAGAGTTTCATACCATGCTCTAGGTGCTTGCTTCAATCTATTCAAAGCTTTCCTTAGTTTGTAGACTAGGTTTCCTTGCTCGAAACCTAGGGGTTGTTCGACATAGACTTCTTCCTTCAATTTTCCATTAAGGAAAGCACTCTTCACATCCATTTGAAGAACTGTGAAGTTGTAGTAAGCTGCATAGGCCAAGAACAGACGAATGGCCTCTAGTCTTGCAACTGGTGTGAAAGTTTCATCGAAGTCTATTCCTTCGCATTGTGCATACCCCTTCGCAACCAATCTTGTTTTCTTTCAAACTATGGTACCGGTCTCATCCCTTTTGTTCTTAAAGACCTACTTAGTACCAATTACGGACTGATGCGTTGGTCTATCCACCAGATGCCACACATTGTTGTGACTGAATTCTGCGAATTCTTCTTGCATCGCATTGATCCAATCCACTGATTAAAGTGTTTCTCCGATCTTCACTGGTTCGACTTTTGAAATAAAGCAAGACATCAAGTTAGTTCCTTGTCTGGTTCGAACTGGTTTGCTAATATCATCTAGGATAGCTTCAACAGGAGGATCCCTTAGCCAACTAGGCTTCTTCACAGGTACGACTTCAACAGAAGTAGCTGGATTCTCAGAAGCTATAGGATGTTCCTCATGAGATGATTCACTTCTAACTTCTGGAACTGTTTCGCCTCCCTGTTCTAGAACTGTTCTATCTCCTTGTTCAGAGGTTGCTTCATCTCCTTCTTTTGGAATAGCATTCTGATCAACATCTGGATTCTGAACTGTCATTGTTTCTTTAGTTGGAGCTGCTTCTTTGGAGGTCTGAAGGTTGATCTCCTTGGTATCATCTTGTTCTGCTTCAAAAACCATTGCATTTATTTCGGGGGGATTCTTTTCATTATGATCTTCGATGCTAATTAACTTTAAGGCCTCAACAATGACATTAGCATCATTGGCCCTCTCGACTGCTTGATCTCATTATTTTCCAGACCCAGTTCTTGAAGTGTCCTGCGCACTAAAGTAGCTTCATAAAAAACAACATGACATGTTATTTCCACAAGCTGGGTTGTCTTATTGAATACCCTATATCCCTTATATGCAGGATGTCCATACCCAAGAAACACTCCTTCATCAGCCTTACGACCATTGTAGATCTTGTAGGGAGTCTTGTGCAGTCGCGTGTTGATTGCACTTTGATTCTGTGTGTAGCAAGCTATCATCAAGGCTTCTCCCCAAAATCCTTTTCCAAGGTCGGTATCGGCCGTCATGGTCCTAACTGCTTCCTTGATTGTTTTGTTTCTCCGCTAAGCAAGATCGTTTTGTTGAGGAGTTCTTGGAGTAGACTTCTCATATCCGATTCCAATTTCAGCGCAGAAGTCCTTCAGGGGTCCATAGCAAAACTCTTTTCCATTATCGGACCTTTTCCTCTTAACTGTTACCCCTTTGTCATTCTGAAGGCGGGTGATAATTTCTGGTAGCTGAGTTTTGACTTTGTCTTTGGATTTGAGCAGCACCACCCACGTATATCTTGAGTAGTCATCAACAACTACCAATGTATACTTTCTTCTTCTGATTGTGGGTGGAGTAATTGGACCAAAAAAATCCATGTGGAGCAGTTCTAAGATCCATTATGTGCTTGCTGTAACTAGCATGTTCGTGAAGGAGGCTTTTATCTGTTTCCCGAGCTGACAAGCTTTACAGACTCCTTCTTTCTTAAACTTTTTCTGTGGCAGTCCATCAACCAAATTTTTTTGCCGGATGTCTGATCGAATTGAAATTTAAATGATTTAATCTTTTGTGCCACAACCAGTTTACTCATTCTGAGGAATTGTGCGCCAGGAGACATGTTTCCCTTACTCCACTGGACCAATCAACAATGTAAAGGCCTCCTTTTTTGATTTCTCTGATTATGGTCTTGTGAGTCACCTTGTCTATCACGTGGCATTCTGCTTTTTCAAACCTAACAATATAGCCACTCTCACTCAGTTGGCTTATACTTAGAATATTGTGTTTCAGGCTGGTGACTAAGGACACGTTTTGAATGATGATCCAATTGTCTTCCACGTATCCTTTTCCAATAACTTGTCACCGAGCCTTGTTCCCAAAAGTGACCAATGCTCCTTTGTATGTCACCAGGTTCTTGACTAAATCCTTTTCTCCTGTCATGTGAGCTGAGCATCCACTATCTAATATCCATAATTTTGCTTTCTTTTGCGAACTCTGTCCCTGCAAAATAGAAAAAGGTTATTTAGGTCCCCGTATCCTTTCGGGTCCTACAAATTCAGTCTTCTGGATCTAACCTTTTGATATTCAGACCTATTTCAGTTTTATAGTTCGTGAAAATAGATCACTTTTTGGTGCATGATCAACCTATCTTGCAAAGTAATGTATGTTGTTTGAATGCATGTTACTAAGTGTTGTGGTGTGTGAACTCTTTCTAAACCTATTGTTCTGGAAAGAGTATCGAGAAACTGTGCTCGGGTGGGTAGCCATCACAGTCTTCTGAGAGTAAACCTATTTCGACTCAGGCCTCGAATAGGTGTTTCTCTTACTCAGAAAACTATTATAATAGAACTGTAATCTATCATAACTTCTCGGATTTCTATCCAGTTGTCGAACTAACTTCCTTGCAACATTTACATGTTGTTTAGTCGTTCTTGTCGGTAAAACTGGATTCCTTGCATATGAAACATTACGCTTGTCCAGTTTTGTAGAAAAGTCATTTCTTCTCTCGATAGTTGGTTTAGATAGTTTACGAACTGTGTTAGTGTTCTATCATGGTGCCAGTTTTGGGTCAGTTTTTGACCAACATTTGGCCTTGACATTTTGCTTAACTGGCTCTTTATGATTGACATTTCCTTTTTCTAACATATGACATGGGCTAGAATAGGCTTTGATAGAGCTCAAAGGTGTTTTCTTATTCCTACAGGTGCATGCATGCTCATTCAAGACCTTTTTCATGTTCATGCTCAATGAATCCAATTCCGTGTTTATCGGACTACTGTTTTTTAGAATTCAAAATCTCATCTTATTTTCTTGAGCTCCTTTTGAAAGTGCATAGACATTTGACTGGTTCTTTTTTTTCAAGGAATCACATTCTTTTGAGATATTTTCAAAATCTTTAAGAAGTTTGGAATGTTCATCCTTGAGTGTTTCAAAATCCTCACTAATCAAACTCGTCTCTATGACTTCATCGGTCAAAATTGAAATCTCTAATTTCAGTGAGGCATTTTTTCTAACTAGTTCATCTTTAATCTCATGAAATTTTTCAACCTCTTTCACAATGTTTTCATGTGAAGCACCTTCTGAATCTGAGCGACGACGATCAGAATTTTCTTCAAAGTATGTAGATGCAAGAGATGAGGGTAGATGAGTAGTTACCACTATTTCGCAGTTTGAAGCACTGTCTTCTTCATCGGTAGCATCTCCATCGATTGCCAACATGAAGGCCGGGAGTGCTTCCTCATCATTCTCATCCTCAACATGTAGCATCCATCATCATGGTCCGGTATGTCCGGTACTTCAGTTCTTGTGAGCATTGCTTGGGCCACAGCTTTAGATACTCTCCTTTCAAACACCTTCTTCAGTCTGTCTCTCTCCTCCTGAGAAATTAGAGGGCATTCATACTTCAGATGGTCTGGAGAGTTGCATTCATAGCATGTGCGTGGCTCTCTCTTTGTGAATCTTTGATCGCTGGACTGAGTATCCTTTGCTTTTCTTTTTATCTTTTTGAGAAGTACGACCAGGTTCCTCATTTGTTATTCGAGTTTGGCAACTGTCAGTTCAGTTTCCTTCTTTGGAATTGAGGTGGAGGCATCCTTTGCTGGTGATGATTGATAGGTAGTTTTCTCGAAGTGAACTGTCCTCTTTGGTCCTCTTTGGAGGTCTCTCTTTACGAAGAATATTTCATTGCCATCTGCTGCTGAATTTGGGTTTCTAACAGCTTCATTTTTGTTCACCATCTGAATATCCCATTCATGGGCTAGAAGTTCGGCAAACAGTTCTTTGGTTGACATGTTCGAGAGATCCATTGTCTTCAAACTGGTGGATTTTACAAACCAATCTTCGTTTGGCAGTCTTGAAAGAATTTTTGCGTTCATATCAGCCACATTTTCTTCTCTTCCAAGATTTTTCATTTCGTTGACGATTGCGTTGAACCTTGCTTCCATCGATTTGATTGTTTTGTCAGGTAACATCTAGAAGGATTCATATTTGTCAATGCATATTTGTTTCTTGTTACGTCTCATGGCTTCTTTTTCCCTGGTAAGCTCGTTGATCCTGTCCCATAACTCTTTAGCATTGTTGTTTTGTATGGCTTCATCCATAAGAGATTCTGGGAGAGTTTGCATGATCATTTCTTGAGCAATGGGATCCAGCTGATGGCGTTTCCTGTCATCGAGTGTCCATTCTTCTTGTGGCTTATCTACCATTTCGAGGCCACCTGGACCCCATCTTCTCCTGCGTGCTGGATTTTAGGTTTCTAGATCTTTAGGGGTCCATTCTTAAAGACTTCATCCATCTCTAGATGTTGTGCTCTCTGTTGAATGAGACATCTCTTCTTCCTTACCTCGAAGTTCTCTAGGTTGTACTTGCGAAGGCTTGGAACATCATACGTACTCTAATCTGGGACCAACAAGTGGTATCAGAGCTGGTCGGTCTTTCTAGACTGTCTTGTTTTGAGTCGCTTAAGACCGGATCCATACTTCCTTGCACTCTTAATTGTTTTTCAAGTGTGATTAGCGAGCATATTATCTTAAGATAATGATGAATGCAGAAGTATAAGGACAGATATTTGCACTCTTAAAATGTAGGTAGTTCAGTTTCAATTTCACTCAGTTTCTGAGTGACAGTTTTAAAAACACAGTTTTGAGTAACCAACAAGTTAAATCACCAGCTTACAGTTTTAAGTCGTCAACAGTTATACGCTTCACCACTTTTTGACAAGTGTTGAAGGTTTCAAAGTACGATTGAGAAATGTATGAAATTCGACATAAGTAAAACTATAAATGACGCAGGATATTTATAGTAGTTCGGAGCCTTAAGTCCTACGTCCACTCTTCAGAAATTAATCTGGTAATTCAATAAGTAATGAAGATACAATCCTTACGATCTATTGCCAAATGCTGTAGAAGCCACCGTCCACAGCGGAATAGAGCATTCGCCAAGGCAATTGTTCTTCACTCCTTCTTAAGTTCCTCGAAGCCAGGTACCACCTCAAACTCTCCTCAGAACTGGCAGTCGTCGAAAATGGATTGAGGACAAACCTCCCTTCTCTTTCTCCGGCTGGTGGATGGTTCAGTTCTTCTAAGAATGTAAGTTGGTCGGCTGTTGCCCGTGATAACCTTCTTTCCCTTAGGAAGGAAGGTTGCTAGGTTCTCACTTGAAAAGTAGGAACACCAAGAGAATAGACTAAGTCGAAAGACTTAATCCTCATGCACACTAGGTCAAACGGTAAATCTCAGAAGACTCCTTAAGCAATAATGCCTCGTGTTCAATAAATGAACCACGGAAAATAATGTTGTTCGGTTGAGAGCTTTCAATGTGTTAGAGTTTACAATTTGGCAGAGTGACGGTTTGATTTAATGTCATGTGTGTATATGTCTCTGATCTTCCTGCTATTTATAAGTGGAGATTTGAAAATAGCCGGCAGAGACATTTCGAAGGATGTCGAATCACAGTCCATCCTTCTCTATAAAGTTGACTTGCTTCTCTGCCTTTTCTAAACCACTGTCGTGCTTTTTGCAGAGCAGTTTGTACTTGATGTGTCAGACGCCGAACAACGTTGTATGCCAATCATAACTGATTGTTTCCACTTTTCTCGTCATTGACTTCTTTAATGTTCTTTTATGACTGATCAGCAACTTTGCTTTTCACTTAATCCTTTCATGTGAAGATGACCTGATCAGAAACTGCGAGTGCCTCTCGACAGTTTCTTTATAAAAAATGTATCCATAGTTAAAATACCGTCTGCACAGTTTTCCGCAACCATTACTCTGCTCAGTTTTTCTTGTCAGGATGGCTTCTACTTCGAAAACTGTTCCTCAGTTTTTGACAGTTCTCTTCTCCTAAACTATTACAACTCGATCATCCTATACAAGGATTACATGAGGTAATAAATCTACGGCCTAGACTTTGGTACACAGTTTTGACACATCAAAACATCAGTTTTAAAGGTGGGATTTCTACATTAACACCTAACACCATGTCACAAAGGTAGAAATCCTTTCTTGGAGTTTCATATGCTAAACAAGGCAATAATAGTTTTGATGTGGGAAGAATGGTACGACTGCGACATTGTCTTATTTTGATCATGAATGATCTTAATACCTAGAATGTACATAACAATTCCCAAATCCTTCATCTGTAACTGTTTCGACAGCCACAACTATATGTCCGACAATACCCTCAAGTTGTTGTCAATAAGAAGATATCATCTACGTACAGTACTAAGAATACAACAAAGTTTCCATTACTCATTTTGTACACACAACTTTCATCATGACATTTTTCAAATCTAAGGATTTGATTACCTCGTCATTATGAATGTTCCAAAATCTAGAAGATTGTATAAGTCTATAAAGAGACTTCTTTAACTTCCAAACTAGATGATCTTAGTATTCATTACTCAACCTTTAGGTTGCCGCATAAAATTGTTATCATACATAATTCCTTTAAGGAAAACTGTCATAACATCCATTTGCCAAACCTCAAAGTCCATGTAATCTGCTATGGATAAGAAATTGCAGATCGACTTCAGCATGGCTACAGGTGAGAAATTATCATCACAAATGATTCTCTCTAATTGAGTGAATCCCTTCGCCACCAACCATGCTATAAAGGCAATGACCTTTCCGTCAGATCCTCTTTTACACCTATACACCCACTTACACCAAAAGGCTTTATTGCCTTTAAGAAGTTCAGAAGGTCGTACCGATCTACATTGTCTAAAGATTCAACCTCAGAATTCATAGACTTATGCTAAGACATTGCATCTACATTTTAGGCTGCCTCTTTGTAAGTTCAGGGATCGTTCGCTTCATGGTCACCAATGTGGACCAAGTCCGAAGACTCTCCCACACCCATGAAACTATTAGATTGAACAACTCTCCCACTACAACAAGGCAATACCTTGGTAGATACACCAGAGTCAACACGTTGTGCAGTCTCTTGTGGTATTACACTTAGTACACTCGATGTACCATTGTCTCCTCTTTACTCATTAAGAATTACCATAATCTTGGATTTATGTTCACTTATATAGTCTTCCTCCAAGAATCGAGCATTGGTATTAGCCACCACCCTCTCATTCTTTAGGACTATAAAAGTAACTGTCTTTCGTACCCTAAGGATATCCTATAAACAGTCGTATTTCCGTTCTAGGTGCCAACATATCAATTTCCATATCTAACACATATGTTGGGCATCCCCAAACCAGAATATGGTTTTAAACTAGGCTTTTGCCCAGTCCACAATTCTATTGGAGTCTTTATAATCGATTGAGAAGGTTCTAAGTTCGGAAGGTACGCCACTGTTTCCAAGGCATAACCCTAAAACAAAATAGGCAAAGTGGCATTACTCATTATACAAGTTCATAATTATGTTTCTTCTCTCTTTTTCACCAAGTTGTTGTGGGAAAAAAAAACAGGCATAGATAGTTGAGATGTAATCTCATTATCCAATAAGTATTGTCTAAATTCAGCACTGAGGTATTAGAAACTATAATAAAATTGTAGTGACTTGATACTTTTACCTTTTCGATTCACCAATCCAGTAATAAATTCTTTGAACTTGTCAAATCATTCAGACATGTGGCATATCATACAAATGTATCCAAACCTTAAGTAATCTTTCGCAAAATTTACGAAATACTCAAAACCACCTCTTGCATGAATAGATATAGGCCCACACAAATCAGATTTAATCATTTTCGACATATCATTGGCTTTAAACCCATAGCCTTAGAAAAGGCCTTAAAGTCATCTTACTCTCCAATTAGGGTTCGTAGACTGAGAATGGTTCAACTTGGAGAGATTCCAATGATCCACTACTTATCAGTGTTTGGATCCTAGTCAGATTAGCATGACCCGGTCTTAGATGCCAAATATATGTTTTATTCAACATAGAAGAAACTATTCTTTTAGATGATGAATACACATGAGTTTCAGATGGAGAACGATATACCCAAGTAATAGTATATAAAGAGTCTTACAACATGCCAGAACAGATAAAAGAGTTATTTCTCATAATAACATCTTTGTTATTAAAAATAATTCAATATCCATCCAGAAATAGTTTACGAAGCTGAAAATAAATTCTTTCGAAAATAAGGCACATTTAAAACGTCCTTTAATACTACAACACAATCCAAAAATGATTAAGTGCATATCTACCACTGCAACAACAACCACTCTAACAACATTTACCAAGCTTTCAGTAATCTTGCCTTCATTAGTTGTCTTGTCTGCATAAACCATGCAGAGAAAAACAAACATGATGGTGACCACAAAACTTGTTTCAACAACTAACTTAGAAGATGTATCCGAGATATCCCTTCATTAAGTGGGGACAATTATATCTGTGATGCCCAGACTGGTTGCATTTATAGGACTTTCCCTTTAGTTTCATGACCCCAACAAAAGGTGTTATACTACCGGAAAGTATTACTTGTTTCCTCCCACTGCTCCCACTGTTCCTTTTCTTTTGTGGCTTCTTCTTCTTACCATCATTACACAAAGAAGATGATGCTTCAAAAGAAACCAGAGCCAGTGATCTATTACCGGTGAGATCCTCCACCGCAATCAAGCTAGCAAGAAACTCATCAACAGAGTACTTTTTCTTACCCAAGATTAGTTTCAAGTGGAAGTAATGGTCAAGAGATCTAGAGTAGGTGTCTTGAGTACAAATATGTACTCTTTAGCAACCAGTACTATATCTAGATTTATTTTTATTTTTTTTTGAAAGAAGATCCAAATTTATTTCCATTCGAAACAAATTGGACCAATAAGCTTGTAATGATAGAGAACAGTCACAAGCTGATTAAACGACATGATGATCACTAAAATAAATTAAATGCAAACACGTAAGAATTTATATCACATTAATTAAAGCATGAAACATGGAAACCTTCAAAACCTATGTTTATGCAACCTCCAACAGCCCAACAAATATATATGCAAGACACGGTGGGTGGACGTTTACACACATATCCATTGACCAGACAAACTATCTTAAATTTCAATATCACATCAACCTCTACTTTATGACGAAAGGAATTAATAGTCGGACCATTTAACAGGCCATGTGAGTTAAAACAGGGACTCAGTTGGGGAGTTATATAGAAATTCATATATAAGTGATGACCACAATTTAACCAATAAAGAAAATTATTTACAATTGATGACCTTACCGTTAGGACTTTACATCGCTTGTAAATAATTTCTTAAGGTTATCTTGAATTGAATCTTTACCAATGAACCGTGAATTACACATCTGTTGGGGGGTGACGCCCATGGTCACGCGAGTGCCACATACTTCATTTAAAGATAAAATTCATTTTTTATTAGAAGTCTTATCCAGTGAACCATTGAATGTTGTATCCGGTGGGGGGTGATGCCAAGGGTCACGCGAACAATACACACAATCACTTATAAGACCAATTGTGGAGGCCTAAATAAATTAATTAAAATTTATTTTAACTAACTTAGTTATTTTATAGTTGAATGTTTTTGACAGCATGCAATAAAGAATTAAATAAATCCTAGCACGCTCCTATCATGTAAAACATACAACACGCTTAGAAAATAAATACACATCATGCAAGAACAAATTAAATTTCCTCGCGGCCCCAAGATGTGTACCTGCATATCTACTTATTCTCTTACTTGAATATTGAATATATAGCTCTTCAAATGGGTCTTCGAATCAGATCCGGCCCTCGAACAGTTCAAATTTGGGCTTTCGAATTTATTGCAAATAGCTTTCTTCGAGCCACCTTTGCTACCAAATGACGCACAGTCAACAACCGAAACTTAATGGGCTTTGAAGACCAATATTTGGACTTCCACCTTCAACCAACGGCACCGGAGATTCATGCTCGAATCGCTACCAATTGGCCGAAGAAAATGGTTAGTTGAGCAGCCTGGGCGAAAAACTAGTGCACAGGGCACTTTTCTTGCCTCCGTTTCCATCGATTCCAATGACAATCATACCAGTAACTTACTGGGCTTCAAAGCCCTATGTTTGAACTTTAATCCACGTCATCAGTACTGGAAATCCATTAGATGATCACCTCCGAATAAACATTTAAAAACGTCCACCTGCATGTTGCCAAGCTAGAAAATTAGGGTTTTCTTGCGACTGGGCCAACTTCATCAGCCCAGTGCGCCGTCATGATCGATAATCAACCTCCCAAACCTACTGGGCATTGAAGCACTAAGCATGGAAAATCAGATCATGTCGTTGGAATTATGGATACGACCCGAAATAGCCACCAATCGACTCGCAAAAGCAGCCCACACGCAGACAGAATTGCGAGATTCTCGCGTGCAGCCATTTTCATGCGGCAAGCGCCGCTAATTTTGTTGCCATCAACGCCGGTCAACCCCTGGGCATTGAAGTCTGATGCACTATCTTCCATTCCCTGTTATCGGCACCAGCGATCCACGCGAGGATCACCACCGATCGAGCAAAGAAGATAGGCATGCACAACTCTCGCGCAAAAATTATGAAATTTCCCAGAATTCTCGCGTGACCACCAGCAGTTCTCGCCCTTGCCGCCGTCAAATCAGCCGCCGATCGAGCCAACCCCCGACATCGCGGTGGTCACCTACCACCGGGCTACCACTACCAACCACCGCTATCGCCGATCGCCGCCCCATTCCATGCCGGGGATGCTACGAAGACAGACTACTACTGCACCGCCTGCCGTCGCCGTCCATGGTCATCCATGGTGTAGCGGTGATGTCCGCCAACCCATCTTCAAGCCCCACCGATCGGTCAACTTAATCGACCAGCCGATAGGCCGTGGCTGAGCCACGAACAGCCCCTCGCTACTGCAATTTGACAGTTTTTCGTCGATGTTAGTTCTTCGAGTTCTTCGATTCTTGGTCTCATTTTTTGTAGCATATTACATCAAATTGATAATAAATTATAGGAAATAAAATTACATCATTTCCTACACTAACCACGGATTTTCTCGTGCTGAAAAACGATTACAAACCGCGGATAAACTATTGCGCCAAAACCAAAAAAAGATCAAGAGCTACGAGGAAAAAAATACATATATAAAATCATCGACGACATGCTTAAATGATTTAAAATATACTAAACCAATTGCACGTCTCAAACAGAGCCTACAACCACGAACGAGGCTCTAATACCAATTGATGGAACTCGCAGGTGAAGGCGTTTCGTCCCCACGATTGATGTCGGATACCAAGCGCACACATACATGGTTTAATAAGATTAAATCGAGAAGATCAGTGATTACCTAATCAGATCTACAGATCTGGAGATCTTCTAGTCTGTGTCCCAGAACCACGATCGGATGCCGGGTAGAAAGCAATTCTTCGATTTGTTAGATGCCAAGTAAATCCGGATCTACAGTGTTTTAGAGAACTAAACCCTGCCGTCGTTCAGCACATTAACTTATGGATTCATTTGGTTTTTCTATCAACCACAAATCCTATTTATAAGCATCTTCTAGGGTTTCTAGTTGGGCCAGGCCAGGGATCTCTAGAAGGTATAAGATTGGGCCTCCTATAAGTCCAAACACATATATTTATCCCAGAATATAATTTGAACTTATAACATCAATTCATTCCACTAGAGAATTAATGTTTCAACTGCCATCCTATCCCGATGTGAATCATCGATTCTATTTGACTAAATTAATTCCCCGTGTTTAAGACAACGCACATCCATTAATTAATTAAAAGCTCTGACCGCATTAATTAATTAATATCTTAATTCCTTAAGTAGTACCCGCTCAACATTATTATAGTATAGGAATAAATTCCACCTGCGGGGTTTAATACGATAAAACTTATGAACTCCTTAAGGGGATGTCATCAACCTGGATGTCTAGGACACGGTGCTCTAATGTGACTATATAAACACATACAAATAATGTTGTTACACAAGATACGGAGCATATTGAATTATCCTATTGGTTCTCATCCATGGTAAGTCAAAGTAACAAATAATCATTTGCATATATCTATATCACATCTAGGGTTAAGAATTAACAAAGTCGCCAAGACCTTGGTTTTTCGTAGAGTCAGAACAGAAGAACACATCTCACCGCGATCTATTCAATGTGGCACCATGCACTAGTATTAACTAATAACCCAGACTAGTCATCTTAAGTTTATACTACAACCTAAAACGATAGTTTATCAAGAACTATCTCAGTTGTGAATACATTTTATATCATATAAAGAACCCAACAATGCGATCTTCAGTGGGACGACGCACCCACCACATTGTCTACAATATTAGATAAGTGGATATACATGCAATCATGAGATTGCAACAATGTGCTAACGTTTGTTTTAGTTATTTACAGGAGATTAAGTACATGACAAAGCTTGTTTAAAAGTTCCCTTTATAGTATACTCCAACAATCTCCCACTTAAACTAAAGCTAAACTTTTAGTATACACCATGTCATTACAAATCTCCCACTTAGACTTAATGAGTAGCTGCAATGTATCATCAATCAAGACCCTCTACATGTTTTCCGAGGATCTATGTTTCCAAAGTCATCGTGAAAGGATCAACCTGGTTATACAATGACACAAATTTTTGACAGCCATATCACCTCACTTTCCGATCTCTCGTAAAATATGGTACTGTCTATTTATGTGTTTACTTGCCACATTGGCTCTAGGTTCTTTCGAGTTTGCTACTGCACCAGTGTTGTCACAACAAATTGTGATACACTTAGGCATGCTCGTAATCACCCTCAAGTTCAACAAGAAGCTTCTAATCCAGATAGCTTCTTTGGCAACCTCTGAGGCAGCCACGTAATATGGCTCTGCCTCCTTAGGTAAACACATAACCCGATGTTAACTTTTTCATATCTCAATTAGCTTAAAATCTGAATCTAAATGACCCAAAGGGGGCAGACTGTCTGATAGGTTAACCAGCATATAATCTAGAGTTGTTTTCAGATACTTGAGAACATATTTTACCGTAGTCTAGTGCCCCAGACCCGGGTTAGATTGATATCTTGCCACCATGCCAATTGCGCAGTAGATATCATGTCTAGTTCAAAACATAGCATACATAAGGCTTTCTACTGTCGCAGCATAAGGAACCTTAGCTATCTCCTCCATCTCGTCTGGAGTTTTAAGACACATGTCCTTAGACAGAGGAACTCCATGTCACAAAGGTAGAAATCATTTCTTGGAGTTTCGTATGCTAAACAGGGCAATAATAGTTTTGATGTCGGAAGCTTGGTACGAATGCGACGTTCTCTTATTTTTATCATGAATGATCTTAATACATAGAATTTACATAGCATTTCCCAAATCCTTCATCTGTAACTATTTTGACAGCCACACTTGTACGTCCGACAATACCCTCAAGTTGTTGCCTATAAGAAGATATCATCTACGTACAGTCATAAGAATACCACAATGTTTCCATTGCTCATTTTGTACACACAACTTTCATCTTGACTTTTTTCAAATCTAAGAATTTGATTACCTCATCAATATAAATGTTCCAAGATCCAGAAGTTTGTATAAGTCTATAAAGAGACTTCTTTAACTTCCAAACTAGATGCTCTTAGCATTTCATTACTCAACCTTCAGGTTACCGCATATAAATGTCATCATCCAGATTTCCATTAAGGAATATTGTCATAACATCCATTTACCAAACCTCAAGGTCCATATAATCCGCTATGTATAAGAGATTGCAGATCGACTTCAGCATGGCAACAGGTGAGAAATTATCATCACAAACGATTCACTCTATTTGAGTGAATCCCTTCGCCAACAACCATGCTATAAAGGCAATTACCTTTCCGTCAGATCCTCTCTTACACCTATACACCCGCTTACACCCAATGGCTATAGTGCGTTTAAGAAGTTCAGAAGGTCGTACCCATCCACAGCGTCTATAGATTCAATCTCAGAATTCATAGACTTATGCCAAGACATCGCATCTACATCTTAGACTGCCTCTTTGTAAATTCAGGGATCATTCGCTTCATGTTCACCGATGTGCACCAAGTCCGAAGACTCTCCCACACCCATAAAACGATTAGATTGAACAACTGTCCCACTACAACAAGGCAGTACCTGTGTAGATACACCAGAGTCAACATGTTGTGCAGTCTCTTTTGGTATAACACTTAGTAAACTCGATGTACCATTGTCTCCTCTTTACTCATTAAGAATGACCATAATCTTGGATATATGTTCACTTGTATAGTCTTCCTCCAAGAATCGGGCATTGGTATTAGCCACCACCCTCTGATTCTTTTGGACTATAAAGGTAACCGCCTTTCGTACCCTTAGGATATCCTATTAACATCCGTGCTTCCGTTCTAGGTGCCAACTTATCGATTTCCTTATCTAACACAGATGTTGGGCATCCCCAAACCAGAATATGGTTTTAAACTAGGCTTTTTCCCAGTCCACAATTCTATTGGAGTCTTTATAATCGATTTAGAATGTACTAAGTTCAGAAGGTACGCCGCTGTTTCCAAAGCATAACCCTAAAACAAAATAGGCAAAGTGGCATAACCCATCATCGACCTCACCATCTCCAAAAGATTTATGTTTCTTCTCTCTTATACGCCAACTTTTTGTGGAAAAAAAAACAGACGTAGATAGTTTAGAAGTAATCTCGTTATCCTATAAATATTGCCTAAATTCAGCACTGAGGTAGTTTAAAATACAATAAAATTGAGGTGACTTGATACTTTTACCTTTTCGATCCACCAGTCCCGTCTTAAATTCTTTGAACTTTTCAAATCATTCAGACATGTGGCGTATCAAGCAAATGTATCCAAACCATGAGTAATCATTCGTGAAAGTCACGAAATACTCAAGCCCACCTCTTGATTGAATAGATATAGGCCCACACAAATCAGATAGAATCATTTTCAACATATCATTGGCTTTAAACTCATAGCCTTAGAAAAGGCCTTAATGTCATCTTACTCTCCAATTAGGATTCACAGACTGAGAATGATTGTACTTGGAGAGATTCCAATGATCCACTACTTATCAGTCTTTGGATCCTAGTCAGATTATCATGACCCGGTCTTAGATGCCAAATATATGTTTGATTCAACATAGAAGAAACTATTCTTTTAGATGATGAATATGCATGAGTTTCAGTTGCACAATGATATATACAAGTAATAGTATATAAATAGTCTTCCAACATGCTAGAACAGATAAAAGAGTTATTTCTCATAATAACATAATTGTTATTAAAAATAACTCAATATCCATCCAGAATCAGTTTTCGAAGTTGAAAATAAATTTTTTCGAAAACTAGGCAGGTTTAAAATGTTCTTTAATACGAAAACACAATACGAAAAAGATTATATGCATATCTCCCACTGCAACAACCACCACTCTAACATCATTTACCAAGCTTACAGTAATCTTGCCTTCATTAGCTGTCTTGTCTGCATTAACCATGCAGAGAAAAACAAACATGATAGTGACACCAGTATTTATTATCCAAGAGATAGGAGAACAAGCCACAAAACATGTTTTAACAACTAAAACAGAAAATGTATCTGAGATACCCTTCATTAAGAGGGGACAATTATATCTATGATGCCCAAACTGGTTGCATTTGTAGCACTTTCCCTTTAGTTTCATGACACCACCAAAAGGAGTTATATACCGGAAATTATTACTTATTTCCTCCAACTGCTCCCACTGTTCCTTTTCTTTTATGGCTTCTTCTTTTTACCGTCATTACACAAAGAAGATGATACTTCAAAAGAAACCAGAGCCAGTGATCTCTTACCCGTGAAATCCTCCACCGTAATCAAGCCAGCAAGAAACTGAGCAATAGAGTACTATTTCTTACCCAGGTTTACTTTCAAGAGACTTCGAGTTGGTGTCTTGAGTACAAATAAGGACTCTTTAGCAACCAGTACTATATCCTGATTTAATTCTTTTTTATTTTGAAGGAAGATCTGATTTATTTCCAGTCCAAAGAAATTGGACCAATAAGCTTGTTATGATAGAGAACAGTCATTAGCTGATTAAACGACATGATGATCACTAAAATAAATTAAATGCAAACACGTAAGCATTTATATCACATTAATTGAAGCATAAAACATGGAAACCTTCAAAACCAATGTTTATGCAACCTCCAAAAGCCCAACAAATATATATATGCAAGCCACGATGGGTGGACATTTACACACATATCCATTGACCAGACAACTATCTTTAATTCCAATATTACGTCAACCTCTACTCTATGACGAATGGAATTAATAGTCGGACCATTTAGGGGGCCATGTGAATTAAAACAAGGACTCCGTTAGGGAGTTATATAGAAACTCACATCTAAGTGATGACCACAATTTAAACATTAAAGAAAATCTTTTACAATTGATAACCTTACCATTAGGACTTTACATCACTATCAAATAATTTCTTAAGGTTATCTTAAACTAAATCTTTACCAAAGAACCGTGAATGACACTTCCATTGGGGGGGGTGACGCCTAAGGTCACACGAGTGCCACACACTTCATTTAAAGAAAAAATTCATTTTTTATTAGAAGTCTTATCTAGTGAACCAGTGAATGTTTTATCTGTTGGGGGGTGACGCCAAGGGTCACGCGAACAACACACACAATCACTCATAAGACCAATTGTGGAGGCCCAAATAAATTAATAAAGATTTATTTTAACTAACTTAGTTATTTTATAGTTGAAGGTTTTTGACAGCATGCAATAAAGAATTAAATAAATCCTAGCATGCTCCTAACATGTAAAACATACAACATTGATTAGAAAATAAATACACATCTTGCAAAAACAGATAAATTGTCCTCGTGGCCCCAAGATGTGTACCTGCATATCTACTTATTTTATTACATGAATATTGAATATAAAGCTCTTCAAATGGGACTTTGAATCAGATTCGGGCCTCGAACAATTCAAATTTGGGCTTTTGAGTTTACTGCAAATGGCCTTTTTCAAGCCACCTTTGCTACCACACGACGCAAGGTCAACGACTGAAACTTAATGGGCTTTGAAGACCAAAGTTTCGAATTTCATTTTCAACCAATGGCCCCGGAGATTCACGCTCAAATCATTGCCAATTAGCCGTAGAAAATGGCTATTGAGCAGCCTGGGCAAAAAAACTAGTGCACAGAGCACTTTTCTCGCCTCTGTTTCCATCGATTCCAATGACTATCATGCCGGTAACCTACTGGGCTTGAAAGCCCTAGGTTTGAACTTTAATTCCACGTCATCGATACTGGAAATCCATAAGAGGATCACCTCAGAATAAACACGGAAAAACGTCCACCTGCATGCTGCCAACCCAGAAAATTAGGGTTTTCTTGCGACTGGGCCAACTTCAACGGCCCATTGTGCCGCCATGATAAATAATCAACCTCCCAAACCTACTGGGCATTGAAGCCCTAAGTATGTAAAATCATATCATATCGTTGTAATTATGGATACGACCCGAAATAGCCACAAATCGATGCGCAAAATCAGCCCACACGCAGATAAAATTGTGAGATTCTTTCGTGCACCCATTTTGACGTGGTAATTGCTGCTAATTACGCCGCCATCAAAGTCGGTCAACCCCTGGGCATTGAAGTCTAAACCACTATCTTCCATTCCTGGCCGCCGGCACCGACAATCCATGTCAGGATCGACGGATCGAGCGAAGAAGATGGGCACGTGCACCTGTCATGCAAAAATTCTAAAATTTCTCGAAATTCTCGCGCGATCACCAGCACTTCTCGCCCTCGCCGCCATCAAATTCGCCACCGATTGAGCCAACCCCCGATGTCCCGGTGGTCGCCTACAACCAGGCTACCACTGCCAACCACTACCATTGCCGATCGCCACCCCACCGTGCACCGGGGACGCTGCAAAGAGAGGTTGCTGCACTACCCTAAATCGTGCAGGCTTCACATGCACGTTTTTTGGCCGTTGTTGCACAGCTTGCCGTAGCCGTCCATGGTGCGGCAGTGATGTCCACCAACCCAGCTTCAAGCCCCACTGGCCGGTCAGCTCAATCGACAAGCCCATAGGCCGTGGCTGAGCTACGAACAGTCCCTGCGCGACTGCGATTTCGAAATTTTCCATCGATGTTAGTTCTTCGTGCTTTTCGATTCTTCGTCACGTTTTTTGCAGCAAATTACATCAAAATTGATACAAAAACACAGGAAATAAAATTACATTAACCACGGATTTTCTCGTGGTGAAAAATGATTACAAACCGCGAATAAACCACTACGCTAAAACCAAAAAGAGATCGCGAGCCACGAGTAACAAAATACATATATAAAATCATCGACGACATGCTTAAAAGATTTAAAATATAATAAACCAACTGTACGTCTCAGGCAACCACGAATAAGGCTCTGATACCAATTGATGAAACACGCCGGTGAAGGCGGTTCGTCCCCACGAGCGATGTTCGATATCAAACGTACACATATACGATTTAATAAGATTAAATCGAGAAGATCAGTTATAACCTAATAAGATCTATAGATCTGCTGATTGATTCCACTAGAGAACTTCTAGCTTGTGTCCCATGAACCACGATCGGATGCCGGGTGGACAACAATCCTACGATTTGTTAGATGTCAAGTAAATCCGGATCTACAGTGTTTGAGAGAACTACACCCTAGCCGTCGTTCAGCACATGAATTTATGGAGTCATTAGGTTTTTCTCTCAACCACAAATCCTATTTATAAGCATCTTTTAGGGTTTCTAGTTGGGCCAGGCCAGGGATCTCAAAAAGGTATAGCATTGGGCCTCCCATAAGTCGAAACACATATATTCATCCCAGAATATAATTTGAACTTATAACATCAATTCATTCCACTAGAAAATTAATGTTGCAACTATCATCCTATCCCGATTTGACTTAATTAATTCCCCGTGCTTAAGACAAGGCACATCCATACCTTCGAGTGTGGGGTTTTCCCAACGGAAGTGCATCATCTTCTCCAATTTCTTGGAGAATGATATTACTTTTGGATTTGTGGTTTTTCACAAACTTGTCCTCCAAGAATCTGGCATTGTTGCTAACAACGATCTTCTGATCCTCAGAACAATAGAAATAACCACCTATCGTTTATCTGGGGTGTCCTACGAACAGCATTAGCTTGGACCTACATTCTAACTTATTAGGTTCCTTTGACAAGACATATGTCGGGCAACCCCACACTCTTATCTTTGACACACTGGGCTTTTGCCCAGGCCAGAGTTCCGATGGTATTTTAGGAACTGACTTAGAAGGTACCAGGTTCAGCAGGGACGCCGCTGTTAGTAATGCGTGGCCCCACAACAAAACAAACAAGTTTGCAAAACTCATCATGGACATAACCATTTCAAGAAGAGTCCTATTTCTTCTTTCTGCCACACTATTCTGCTGAGGAGTGTCCGGTGCGGTCCATTGGGATGTAATCTCATGCTCTAACAAAAACTACAAGAACTCGTCACTTAGATACTAACCACCACGATCAGATCGTAATGACTTAATGGTCTTGTTTAACTTCTTCTCTACTTTTGCCTTGAATTCCTTTAATTTCTCAAAGCATTTAGACTTATAGTGAAGTAAGTAAACATACCCGTATCTCGAGTAATCGTCAATAAAAGTGATGAAATGCTTAAATCCTCCACGATCTTGCGTAGACATCGGTACACATAAGTCAGAGTGGATCAATTCCAACACATCACTAGCTTGAGACTGACTTGCCTTGAAATGTCTGGTCATAATATTTCCCTCTATACAAGATTCACAAACTCAATGTGGACTACCTGGATTAAATCCAATGTTCCATCATCCACGAGTCTCTTGATCCTCTTTAGATTGATGTGACCTAGTCTCAAATGCCATAGATATGTAAGATCCTCATCAAAAGATGAAAACTTTCTCTTCTTATGATTAAATGAGTTATATGCAGCATTCACGAAAGATTCATGCAAACAAGTTATGATATAAAGAGAGTCTTTTTGTATCCCACGACAGATAACACCATTTTTGCCATTGATAGAAACATGACTATCAAAAATAACCGAAATTCCATCATTTATTAAACGGGAAATAGAAATGAGGTTCCGCCAAAAATCTGGCACATACAAAATGTCTCTTAAAATAAAAACATTATCTTGAAAGCATAATGTAACATCTCCAACTGTTGCTGCAGATACATGAGCAGCATTACCCATAGAGATCGTCACCTCATCATTATTCAGCTGCCTTGTCGGCCTGAATCCCTGCAAAGTGTAACAAACATGATCAGTAGCTCCTGTATCCACTACCCACAAATGGGTAGAAACAAATGCTAAACATGTTTTCGTTACAATTTCTAATGACATACCTTATCCAACCCGCTTGGTCAGACAATCTTTCTTCCAGTGACCAGTTTTGCGATAACGGAAGCACTTGCCCTTCTTCCCCGGTGTCACAGTCTTCTTTTTCCCAGAACTTTTTCTTCCAGATGATATCTTCTTGAGTTTCTTTCCAATCACCCCTTTAGCACCTTTCGATGAAGCAGGGTGACTACCAAAAGAAACCAAGACTGCCTTTTCAGGTTGCATGACTAATTCAGCTCCCATGAGCTCACTAAGTAACTCATTAAGAGTGTATTCCTTTTTACTCATGACAACATTCTGTCTGAAGTTGAGTAGGATATCAACCTGGGCTTCCCTGTCAATACCTCCTCCATGCAACATTAGTTCATCCATAAGGTGAGTCATGGAAACAATGTTCTCCCTCACTGAGCTATCATTAGTCATTTTACAACTCAAGATTTTTCTCATGACAGCTCTATCTGATTCCCTATAAGTAACTTTGAGACCATCCATAAACTCAGCTTCTTTGTCATAGTGTTGATGTTGTTTTTGGAGCACCTTAGACATAGTGGTCATCATGTAGCACTTGACTACATTATTAGACTTGACCCTCTTATCATAGAGGTTCCGCTCCACATCAGTTGACTCAGCAGTGGGGACAGCTGGACAAGGAGTGTTAAGAACAAATTGATGTTCCTCTGCAACTAGGATATAATCCAAGTTGCGCTTCCATTCTAGGAAATTCGGACCAGTTAATTGATTTTTTGCCAAGATATTGATGATCTTATTCATCGATATATTTGAAAACAATAATTGATTAAAGTATGAACATACATGCAGAACATTGAAACAAATATACTTTGTAACCTTTTGGTAAACCAATACAGTTGTTTCCCTCAATTGCCTAGGTGCATCTACTGCAAGCTCCATTCGAAGACATTTATAGCAGACCACCTAACCAAACTACACTTTGAAATTCCAGTCTTTAATTTCAATCCATGCTAGGTATTCACCGGCAAATGAAATTAATAATTGGAGATGAAACTAAGACCATGTTCAACCTATCTGAGCAGGTGTTGTGTGTGAAACACACTAGTGAAAGTGCACACTATCATATGTAATATAAAATGGAGTATGCTCCAAGTATCGATCCACAGGGAAGGGGGTTAAGGTGTACAATCACTCACACTCGGTTTGGTTGATAGAGAAAATATTGTTGGTTTGATTTTTTAAGCTAGTCAACAAATTAAAAGTGCAAGTAAATAAACAGTAGAGTATATGAGAAAATGGAAACACTCTCGAGCAAAATAATGGTGCAACAACTAAACAGGATTCTCAATTAATGGGTAAAGCTGACTAAGGCTACGAACATTGTTTTTGCTAGGAAGGTAATGCTTCAGCATGACAAACAACACAGATTTAAGTTGCAAACCCAGATTTCCTCAACTAAGTTTTCCAAAATAGATAAGATTACCTCTCATTGTTCAAAACAACATATTCATATGCCTAATCAAACAAGAAAAATAACAACATATTCTCATGGGAAATTTAGCAAACACTATACCAACATATTCCTATCATAAATTGTGAACATTTAGAGGTTATTTACTAATCCTAATCTCCCCAAATAAGAATCAGCAAGCATACATCATATATGATGATCAAACACAGCTGATGAACAATTAATTTAACCTGAAATGACCAAAAATCCAAGTTGTCAGCAAGTTGCAGCATACATTCAGCACATGCAAAAACAAGCATCCATAGCCCCAGTCAAGATGGGGTTAGTTCATAACTAGAAACGAACGAGCTAGGAACAGGGTTCCAAGGTTATATTCCATGGCTACTATCTCTGAAAATACAAATTAAGAAGATAATGATGGAAATTGTCTCTAGATAGGTTGATGTTGAAACAAGATTCCTGCCTACTGTAGCACCAAGCCCTCCAAGGTTCAGTTGAAGCTTCAATCCCTATCTTCTTCTTTCTTGAGCTCCTTTTTCAGCAATGCCAATTATCCAGCCACAATAAGTGGTGAAAAGCCCCTTTTCTCTCTCCAACAAATGCCATTTATACCTCTCCCAATTTTAGGTTTCCTCTTCTAACTATGTTCCCAACTTTGCCCTCCAAAAATTGTGTTAATTCCATCACTTTTCAACCTTCCATATCAGCAAATTAGCTTGTTTCCACGTCACACTATTGTTGTGGTCCCCTCAGCTTATGTTGATTAATTTGGTCTATTTCTGCCCAGCTCGCCATGCTAAAGCATCACTTTTCTCATGCTTCAGCTTCGGGTTGGGAAATGGAAAATTTCCTGCACGGGGTTTTTAATTCCAAATCCTCCAAAAAAATCATTATTTAGTTTAAAACACTAAATAAACATGGAAAAACACTAACACTATACGAGACCAAAAGCAACGAATATTGAGTGAAACACAAGCCAAATGCTCTCCAAACTAAGCTAAAATATGAGAAATATAACTCTTTTATAAGAGTTATAAACCCGAAACAAAATGAACCCGAAATGGGAGCACCCCCCCCCCCAAACTTAAGGATGGACATTGTCCTCAATGTCAAAAAGGCCGAACTAACCTAAGTGCTCACGATGAGGGACAACATAAAAATAAGGACAAAAAGGCTTAAAATGATAAGGTCTGAAATAAAATAAGGTTAAGCTCTAACAAGGTCCAAGGGTAAATTAACAGTGAAAGAAACGAGCAAGGCACAAAATAAAACAAAAATGACCTAAATCATTTCCCAAGTGGTGTAAGTTCAAATTTTGCCTCAAGGGTACTACAATCAATTGAAGGTAAACACTCACATTTGCAAAACATCATCATGAAGCAAATAAAAATTAATCAACCTTGCAAAAGTAAAGAGGTTTTCAAAAACAATTTTAAATCAAAAGCCTAGAGGCGAAACACACCAAGAAATGAAATGCTAAACCTAAGGAAAAATCAAAAGAATAGAAATCTACCAATCAAAAACCATAACCACAAGCAAAAGTAAGAACAAAAAAAATCATCATTGAGCTATAACAAGAACTAGGAACAATCTGGATCCTAACGACATCACCACAACCAAATAACAAAAATGAAACTGAATGACAAGAAGCAACAGGACACTAAATAAACACACCACCAGCAACCATCTAACAACAGAAAACACAAACTAACAGTACCCAAAAACCTTCTAAACACAACCATCAACATACAAGAACTAACAGCACACAACCCCAAATCTAAAGAAAATTGTTAACAGCACAAATAAACAAGCTACACAACAAAATAAAATAAAGTATGTTCGGAGGGGATAAGAGTAAACAATGAGTATTCAGGAGGTTGAACATTGATGGTGGAGCATAAGAGAGGCCTGCAGCGCTAGAGAGACAGTGTGCTATGAACTAGTAGCTTTGGCACATGCTGCAGCCTCTAACTTTTGTTTCAGCATAACTTTCCTTCGGATGTGGTAGTCTGGTACTTCAACAATTCAGGCATTCCTCCCCCCCCCCCCCCCCCCCGCCCCTCCAAATTTGAGATGAATTAACTCTCAAGTTTGTTTGCAGTACCATTCACCCTCGTGTCGGTCCTACAACACACAACACTATGCAAAAAGATTCATCAATTTAGCTCTTTTTTCTCTTTTTTTTCTTTAACTTCACTCTTTTTCTTTTTTTCTCTATTTTATTTAATTTTCATTAAACTTACAACTTAAGCAAAAACTAGGAAAGCATGAAATTAAATTAGGCATAAATTTAGAACACAATAAAGGACATTATACTATGTACAATCAACCAATCATGAACCATCCAGCAGAGTGAATAGCCCATGAGTACCTCAAACTCAAGCATCAACAAGCGTAATTGTGGCCTTCTCCGTGCTGAAGGCTCCACCGAATTCTTGCTCAGCATCATCATATAAAAACTACCTCAACTCATCAAATTCATTCAGCTGCAGCATCCTGGTAGTGCAATCTTCCTTCAAGTTCAGATTAAGCTCCTGCAGCACAAAGATCAGCATCACATCATGTTCAGCACCCAAGCTAGAAAAAACGATAACCGAAAGAGTGTCCTGCTCCCCAAGGTGGACATATTTCAGGTGGAAAAGTAGCTACTTCAGCTCTAATTTTGGTGGAGATATAACAGATGGCACAAGGACCTTAAACTCCTGTTTATTGAGCTGTAGCGGCTCGAAGGCGATCTTGTTGCAATTTTTAATCTCCTCAAGTTCTGATGCTTCAGCATAGTCTTTAGCATGCTCAATCTACTCACAATCTTCTAGCTTATTCTCTTACACAAGTGCATCAAGCACATCAATCATCGAAAACCTTTCTTCACCATCAGGGAACTTCTTGTATTGATCCTCTTTTGTATGATTTTTCAACCTTTGAGGGAAAGGTGGTGGAGGTATATATTTCCGAGCAGAAGTCTCATGTTTCAGTGCTATAGCATCAACCACAACCTTCTTCTTTTCTGCCTCCTTCTCAGCTCCATATTCAGCATGTTTTTCCTCTATTTGGATTGAAGAGGGCTCAGTTTCATCCATTTTTGCAGGTGTTACCTCTTCAAGCACCTTTCCACTCTTCAATGTTATGGCCTTGCCCTGTTCATTATCTTTCCTTGGGTTCACTATGTTACTAGGTAGATCCTCTTGCAGCCCATTTTCAACTCGGTAGCCAGCTGCCCCATTTGGACGTCCAGATTGCATAAAGTGGCAGCTCGGTTTTGAAGAATTGCCTCTTGGATTTGTGTTATACCTTCACTTCGTACCATAAATTCTTTCAGCATCGCCTCAAGTGAGCTGTCCTGCTGCAGCTCTAGCTGTTGTTGTTGTGTTGGGTGCTGATAATGAATCTGCTCAAGCTATGGCTTCTAGTAACCTGGAATTGTTATATGGCTCTGCTGCTGCTGACTTAACCCTGCTGCAGCTTGTGGCGCAACCCAAGAGAAATTTGGGTGTTGCTGCCATCCCGGGTTGTTTGTGGTTGAATATGGGTTATGTATGCTGCCTCATTGATGTCCCGCATCGTTCATCATATAAGGATTGAATTGGCAATCATAAAATAGATGTTCTCCTTTGCAATAAACACAAGACACAACCTGAGGCAGTTCCAGCATAGAACCAGCAGTCATATTTTTTTCTTTATTGCCTTGATTGATGCTCAAGCAGCAGCACCTGTGCAAAAAAAACACAGCACGGATTACTTCTAGTTTTTCTCTTTTTTTATAGATAAAATGCAATAAAATAAAATCAACAAACCAAGCGAATTGAATATCATCTACTTAATAGCCTTCCCCGGCAATGGCCCCAAAAACTTGTTGTGTGTGAAACACAATAGTTCAAGTGCACACTATCACAAGTAATATAAAATGGAGTATTCTCCGAGTATCGATCCATAGGGAAGGGGGTTAAGGTGCACAATCACTCAAACTTGGTTTGGTTGATAGAGAAAATATTGTTGTTTTGATTGTTTAAGTTGGGTATTAAATTAAATGCGCAAGTAAATAAATAGTAAAGTGGATGAGAAAATGGAAACACGCAGAAGCAAAATAATGGTGCAACAACTAAACAGGATTCTCAATTAATTGGTGAAGCTGACTAAGGCTACCAACATTGTTTTTTCTAGAAAGGTGATGCTTCAGCATGGCAAACAACATAGACTTAAGTTGCAAACCCAGATTTCCTCAACTAAGTTTTCCAAAAAAGATGAGATTGCCTATCTATGTTCAAAACAGCATATTCCTATGCCTGATCAAACAAGAAAACACAAATCTATTCTCATGGGCAATTTAGCAAACACAATACCTACATATTCCTATGCATGATTTATTTGATATTTAGAGGTTATCTACTAATCTTAATCTCCCCAATCAAAATCATCAAGCATACATCTGATATGAAGATCAAACACAGCTGATGAACAATTAATTCAACCTCAAATGACCAAAAATCCAAGCTGTCAACAAGTTGCAGCATACATTCAGCACATGCAAAAACAAGCATCCATAGCCCAGTCAAGAATGGGTTAGTTCATAACTAGAAACGAACGAGCTAGGAACAGGGTTCTAAGGTGATATTCCTTGGCTACTATCTTTGAAAATACAAATTAAAAAGATAAAGGATGGAAATTGTCTCAAGATAGGTTGATGCTGAAACAAGATTCCTCACTTTTTAACCTTCCATATTAGCAAATTAGCTAGTTTCCACCTCACAGTACTGTTGTGGTCCCCTCAGCTTATGCTGATTAATTTGGTCAATTTCTGCCCAGCTCGCCATGCTACAACATCTCTTTTCTCATGCTTCACCTTCAGGCTGGGAAATGGAAAATTTCCTACACGGGGTTCTTAATTTCAAATCCTCCAAAAACATCATTATTTAGTCTAAAACACTAAATAATTATAGAAAGACACTAACACTTAAATAAGACACCAAAAGTAACGAATAATGAGTGAAACACAAGCCAAATGCTCTCCAAACTAAGCTAAAATATAAGAAATATAACTCTTTTATAAGAGTTATCAGCAGGGACATCATTCATGAGTTAGTACTCAGGCAATATCTAAGCATTTAACCACAATTCTAACTCCAGAAAATAAAAGGATGATTTGTCATACGTACTAGACCCATGATGCATGCCTCTTAAAACCTTCGTTATCTCATTTAAATAATCCTAGAGAATTTATGAACAACTAAAGTAAGCAGGCTACGGTCGTGTAGACATCTACTCACTTCACTGTCCACTTCTCACATGTTTAAATGTTTTATTTTGAAATCTCATCTATTAGAACTTATGAGTAAATAAAGTAAGGATGCTACGGTCGTGTAGATGTATACTCACTTCATTTCCCATTTCTAATAAGAGACCGCATTGTGGAGGTCTTGTTATTTAAAAATCTTGCTTAGTCTTTTTCTATCAAAAGGTTTTTACAGGCATAGATTATTTTATGATCCATAAATTATGTCACATCTAAAATTCCAACTTATTTCCCAACATGATTCTGGAATTTATAGACATAATTTAATACATAATAAATAACATATAGCATGCTTTGAATAGTAAATAATAAAGCAGTATCATGCTTCCCTATTATCTATAACATGGTTTAAAAATAAATAATAAAAGCAGTAGCATGCTTTCCTATTATTTACTTGTGCACACATAATAAATCACATCATATGAGAATATAATAAATAAAATAAAAATTCTCGTGGCCCCCATATGGAATTACATGGGAAATAAAAATTAAACCAATCTATTACAAGGCTTTAACTTAATGCAAATCTTCAAACTGGGCTCCCACTCATTAAATTGAAAATCTGCAATCTTTGGGCTAACAAGGTTATTGGGCCTATAATTTGTGAACCAGGGTTATCTGACCCATCCAAAATAATTAAATTATCTTGGGCCACCAACATCACATTAGGGATTCAACACAACAAATTAGGGTTTAAAAAAAACAAAACCCTAATTCCAGCTGACCGAGCCACCGCCGAGCCCGCGACCCAACCCGCACCTAAACCTTAGCTCCACAGTTTTTGCAAACCCTAGCTGCTGCTAGGGTTGCAGCCGCCATCACCAGTGCAAGGGACCATCGCAGCCTGTGAATGTCCCAGTCGCCGCCGTTGCCACATCTACTGTCGTCGAACCTCGTAGATCAGATGTTGTGGACTCATGCAAGAAATAGACACCAGTCGTAGCAGGAGTTGCATTACCTTCTACCTACCGTCATCGGACCACTGCCATCGCCTGTCACCGCCGTGCGCTGCCTGCGCGCGGCTGCTGCCTGTCCCAGCCCACTGAAAAACAGCTGAACCGCCTTGTCAATGTTCTTGTTCTCTCTTTTTCTCCGTTTACAGATTGAATAAAAATAATACAACAGATCTAGATCTATTACATATTTTAATATCAATCTAATCGCGAATTTTCTCACGATTAAAAACAAAGCAAAAAACCAGAGAAGGGGCCTGGAGAACAAAAACATCTACGACATTTTAATCCATCCACGATAAATTAAATAACATGCATAAACTGAATTTCAAAATTTATTTTCCGACAGAGCCATAAAATACGAACCTGGTTCTGATACCAATTGTAGGAACTGAGTCTACAATAGGCAATGTGAATCGTCATTTTTTTCTTGTTGGTCCCCGACCAGAGTGTTTTATATGCACCGGAAGTATTAAATCTATCTTGCACGTATCTTGCTATGGTCTCGACTTAGCAAGTGTTTATCAAATGTGTTTTAGCTCAAATATTCATTAATCTAAATTGCAGTTTATACTACAACACTTGGTGTGTTGAGTTTCAAATATATGTATGCGCTGAATATAACGCAATAGGGCTGTAAAGACACAAGGATTTTATAGTGGTTCGAACAACTGTTCTACGTCCACTCTTCAATCCTCCGACTGAAAATTCACTATAAGAATGAGTACAAGGTCAGACCTGATCTCTAACGTCGAGCAGCTCCTCCATATGGTCAGCGCGCACCTTCAACCACCACGATCTCCAATCTTCAACCGGAGTCGCTCCGTAGAGTGAGGAAAAACCTCCCTTCTCCTTGGACGTCGACTGCTGGGAGTTTTATAGTTCTTCCCAGAACCTATCATTGTATTGGTGTTGCCCATAAGAATCACACTTGTATGGCAATCATGACTACTAGATTCTTTCCAGAGTAGAAAGAATAGCAAAATAACCTTGAAGCTTAGCTTCGCAGGTCTCGAGCTTTAGAGATGAAAGCTCGCAGAAAGCTTCAGTTAAGAACTTAGCTCGGATGAGTTCGCGTAATTTAAAGAGTGTATTTTTTCTCTTTTCGTTATCTCTGTATGAAGAAATTCGCGAACCTTTGAATCAAATAAGGATGACACATATTTATAGGTGATGATTCAAATGGTTGTTTTAATCTTATCCGTTAGACTCAAAGGCATTGCTCGCCTATCTGCGTTCTTCCTTTTTCTGTAGTGGACAGAGAATCTTCAAAGGTTTTTCCTTTTTCTGCATTAGACTCAAAGTTGTTGCTTAATCAAAAGCACTTGTGTACAGCAGCTGGCTGCTTCCGTTGTGGATGTTGCTACGGAATGTTGCTTCTTGCTGAACCAGCTTATCAACTTGTGAACAAGTAATTGGCATGTTCAAATAATACATCTATATGTTTTAGGATCCACGGATTCGCCTTCTTTATCCATTGAAATTTGACACGCCTTGCTCATGGGAATCCGCAGTGTCTTCGTCTTCTCTGGACTGAATTTGCTGATGAGATCATTGGTGTACTTCTTTTGATGAATGAAAATCCCATCACTGGATTGTTGAACTTGCAAACCTAGAAAATATAGAATCTTTCCCATCATACTCATCTGGAAGTTAGTCTGCATAAGTTGAGCAAACTTCTTACAGAGAATTAGATTTCTAGATCCAAATATGATGTCATCCACATAGATTTGAACGAACAAAATGTCTTCATCATCTTTGATCAAGAATAATGACTTGTCGATCTTCCCTTTCATGAATCCATTCTTTAGCAGAAACTGTGATAGTGTCTCATACCAAGCACTTTGGGCTTACTTCAGACCGTAGAGAGCTTTCCTTAGTCTGTACACCTTGTTTCCGCGCTCGAATCCTGAAGGTTGCTCCACGTAGACTTCCTCCTTTAATTCGCCATTCAGGAATACGCTCTTGACGTCCATCTAGAAGACAGTAAAACCATGATGGGCAGCATATGCTAGGAATAACATGATTGCTTCCAGTCGAGCTACCAGAGCAAAAGTTTCGTCGAAGTCTATTCCTTCGCACATTGCATATCCTTGAGCAACTAGTTTGTCTTTGTTGCGAACGACGAGTCCATTTTCGTCTCACTTATTCTTGAATACCCATTTGGTTCCTATTACTGATTGATGTGTCGGCCGATCGACGAGACCCCATACATGATTCCTTGTGAACTGTGATAGTTCTTCTTTCATTGAGTTGATCCAGTTAGCTGATTTGAGTGCGTCTGCTACTTTGGCTAGCATGGCGCTGCGTCTGGTTCGGATTGGATCTGCAATATCTCCTAGAATTGCTTCTGTCGGATGATCTCTAAGCAGCCATTTTGGTCTTTGTAGCTCTTCTACTCGGATGTCTTGACGACTGGTCAGTTCGATGGGTTTTTCTGAGACTGGTACATCAACAAGCTGTAGATCGTCTAAATTGTCAGCTATACTTGTTGAAGTGCCTTCTGCTGACTGTCTGTCTTCTGTCAAATCGTCTTGTGGAGTCTGATTTGCTGATGTAGTGCTCTTAATCTCACCAGTCTGCTCATGGTTGTCTTTAGCAGAGTTGTCTTCAGTAATTCTATCGCCATTCAGGGAACCTTCAGTTGTATCTTCATTTCGCTGAATAGCTTCATTTCCTTGAGTTCCGTTTTGAGATGTAAATTCTTTGAGAGAATTTATGGTAGCCTCAGCATTACCAGTTGCATCACAGGCCCTCTTGACTGTCTGCTGATCAGTCAAGGTCTTCAGTAGAGATGATGATTCACTCATTAGCCTAGTCGGATAAATCAGTTCAGCTTCGAAAATATTCGAGCCTGAAGGTCCATTGACATCATTAGTTTCATGAGTCTCATCTTTTTGACTTCTCATTGTCCTGCGCACTAAAGTAGCTTCATAAAAAATAACATTGCATATTATTTCCACAAGTTTGGTTGTCTTGTTAAGTACTCTGTATCCTTTGTGAGATGGATGTCCATATCCTAGGAACACTCCTTCGTCAGCTTTTGGAGAAAAAGTACTTAGCTTTGACTTCCCATTGTTATGGATATAACATGGTGAGCCAAAAGCACGAAGATGAGCTAAGGGAGACTTACAACCATGACATATTTCATAGAGAGTTTTGTTGATGCGAAGATTCAATCCGCTTCAGTTCTGCATGTAGCAAGCATTCATAGCAGCTTCTCCCCAATACCTTTGACTTAGATCTATATCCGCTAGCATTGTTCGTACAGCCTCTTTGAGAGTCATATTTTTTCTTTCTGCCAGGCCGTTCTGCTGAGGTGTTCTTGCAGTGGACCTTTCATGTCCTATCTCAGCGTCAATGCAGAAACCCATCAAAGCTCCGTTATTGTTGGATCTTATCATTTTCACCATGAGCTCTTTGTCATTTTGAACTCTAATTAGCAGCTCAAGAAGGATAATCTTCACCTCGTCCTTGCTTTTGAGTAATCTCACACGTGTACCTGGAATAGTCATCCATAACAACCAAGGTATATTGTTTATTACCTACAGTGGGAGGAGTCACGGGGCCAAAAAAATCCATGTGCAGCAGCTCAAGGAATCTGATTGAAATGGCCTTTTCCGGATTCGATCAGAAAGACCCTTTGATCTTTTTTTCCTTGTTGACAGGCTCTACATATTCCTTTCTTCTTAAAAGTCTCTTAAGGTAGACCTGCAACAATGTTAATTTTGGCAATATAATTGATAGTCTTAAAGTTTAGATGTGCTAACCTTTTGTGCCAAAGCCAATTTGTCTCTTCCTTGTTGAATGCTATGAAGCATGATGCTTGCTGACCACATTCCCAATTAGTGATGTGGAGTCCTCCTTTCCTGATTCCTCTAAGCTTTACTTCTCCAATAGCCTATCAGCAACTTCACAACTTGTATCAAAGAAAGAAACAATGTGTACATTTTCACTTAGTTGGTTGATGCTCAGTAGATTATGCTTGAGGCTATCGACGAGGGCCACGTTAATTATTCGCATTCCATTATGATCTATGCACCCTCTTCCGATTACTCTAGCCTTTGACTAGTCACCAAATGAGACTAAACGTCCTCTGAACTTTTTAAGTTCCGTGAAGATCTTTTCATCTCCAATCATGTGACCTGAGCATCCACTGTCTAGGGTCCATTCTTTTAATTTTCTTGAGATTCTTCTTCCTGGACCCTATTCCTGCAAAACGAAGAAGTTATATTTTTGGTACATGATCAATTACAGGTCTTGTAGGATTAGTTCTCTGGATTGTTCCTTTGGGAATCCAGACTTTTGTGATTTTAACATTTTGTTTGTCATCACGTTTCACTACCCTTCCGTTCCTATTGGCATAATATCTTAAATCAGCATAGGAATGTGTAGTGGTGTGTCGAGCCATCACTGTCTTTTGAAAATGGTTTGTTTTAGACTCTGGCCTCAAGTAGATGTCCCTTCTACTTGGAGTGTATGCTGGCTTCTTTGCAATCTTAGTAGATTGCTTAGCCTTGATAGGATTTGTATGAACCTTCCTAGCAGATGGAACAGTCTGCTGGGTTACATACCCTAACTTTGCTGGACTCTTCTCAGGAGATAAATAATTTAATCTTTGCTAAGCAGTCAGCTTAGGGATACTAGTGTGCCAACATTTCTGCTGAGCAATTGACTTAGAGTTTTCCCTCTTGTCTTTCCTAGCAATTTGCTGAATCTTCCCAGTTGATGGGACAACAACAATTTTCTTTGTCTTACTTGATTCAGCATCATTTGACTTTTCTTCATCAAATCCTATTCCAGTGAAGTTCTTCGAACTTCTTTGGGCACTTAGAATATCATTCAAATCTCTCGTGCTTTTTAAAAATTTGCAATGATACGTATTTTGCATGGAGCTATTGCTTTTTAAAATTTTATGTTTTTCATTCAAAGAGAAGAGTTTTGTTTTCAACTTTGAAAGTTTCTCGTCTGCTGACCTAGATTTCTCAATCTCACTGGTCAAAATAGAAAGCTGAGATTTCAGAGAGGAATTTTATTTTACTAAAATATCCTTTAATGCATGTATTTTTGAAAACTCTTTCAGCAAGTATTCTACAGTTATCTCATCTGATTCTGAGAAATATAAATCAGCAGTGTCATGCATATTATCAAAAGTAGGGGCACTAGATAGAATAATATTTGTTACCTGGTTTCCTGCGGCAGCTAGAGCTGATTCTTCTGTCTACTCTTCATTGATATCTGCCATGAACACTATGAGAACATCCTCTTCATCTCTGATGAGTAACTTTCATTGTCATAATCTGGGATGTCTGGTATTTCTATTCTTGTCAACAAGGCTTTAGTTACAGCTATTGATGCTCGTCTTTCCAACAACTTTCTCAGTCTTTCCCTTTCTTCTGGATCTACTCGAGGACATTCGAACTTTAGATGATCCAGGGAATTACATTCGTAGCATGGTCTTGGAACTTTCTTGACATTTTTGTTATCTGCTGGTTGACTTTGCCGGAAATCCTCCTTCTTCCCTTTGGCTTTCAACAACAGCCTTTGCAATTTCTTCATTTGTTCTTCCAGTTTGCTAACTGAGCATTCTGCATCTTTGAATTGAGATTCGCTGGTGGAAGGATTCTCCTTTGTTGAGCTGGCTTAGATAGTTGATTTGAGTGGAATGGCTTCTTTGTTTTCTACTTCTGTCCGTCTTTCTTCACGAAGAATGCAGCATCCTCAACCGGTTCTTGAATGGTCGCTGCGGCACGAGCAACTTCATTTTTGTTGATCTATGTGATGTCCAATTTATGGGCCTTCAGTTGTGCAAATACTTCTTTGGTGCTGATTGCTGACAGATCTTTTTCCTTGAGACTGGTTACTTTGACAAACCAGTCCTCCTTTGGAAGTCTTGAGAGAATCTTTGAGTTCATGTCGGGAAGCTCGTATGTTCTTCCCAATTTCTTTAACTCAACTACTATGTTGTTGAATCTGGCCTCCATGTCCTAGATGGTTTCACCTAGAATCAAACGAAAAGATTCATACCTGTCTACCCATTGTTGTAGCTTGTTTCTCTTCATCTGATCCGTTTCTTTACTTAGAGTACCAAGAAAATCTCACATTTCTTTGGTATTCTCGTGCTCCAATGCTTCTGCCATTAGAGTAGGTGACAAGGCACTGATCGCTTAATTATTTAACAGCTACTTAGCAGAGCTAATAATATAGCGACAAATGAAAATTATCGATCCCAAAGGGAATGAAGTAATGAAAAACCTTAAGTACTAAATCAGAAGTTCTCAAAATACTGGTTAGGAGAATCAAGTTGTTGGGTTTTGGTTGTTTTGAAAATAAGAATACTTGCGAATAAAAAGTAAAAAGGAAATTAAAATACTTTGGATGAAAACGATTATGAGAAGTACAGATTCCAGGGATATCTACCAATCAAGTATGACACAAATGATGAATTGATTATTTTCCAATTTAATTCCTCTTCGTAGTGAAACATCAGAAAGGTATTATGAACTTCTTTGTTGGACAATTCATAAAGTAGATTAATTAATTACCTATCTCCGCTCGGTCTCAAGATAAATTAACTAACTCCAAAGATCTACAGATTTATCCTTACAATCAATCTCCTTTAGTTACGACAAGAAATCAGATTATATTGTGAAAATCTCTTTCCATTGAAAACTATTACAGTTACGTCTCAAGTAATCAACTAATTAATCCTAAGATGTGGCCAACAAACTCAAGATTATGAAATAAACTCAGATTTCACAAACTACGAAGGGTAAGGGAAAATAATTCAATTAATCAAAACATGCACATATTGATAGTTCGAAACCCTAGAATCTGGGGAAGAGATTACTTACACATATTCAGAGTAATATTCATCATAGAAAAATGAAACATGATTTGCATAAAAACTTGGGTCTGAATGTCTTCCCACAAAACTCTGTCTTCAAACATAAACTCTAGAAAACCTTGGAAATCTCTAAAAATCTTCAATACTAAAATCTCTTAATTGCTCTACTGATTTACACCCTAAAAAATGAATTTTACATGGCTATTTATAATAATGAAAGATGCATCAAACAATATCTAGGACTAGATATGTCTTTATCTTCAAATCGGACTCAGATTAGGAATTCCCGCATGCGCGTCGATCGTGGGAGAATGGCATCGATCGATGCTGATGAAGCACCCTCATCGATCGACATGAAATGGCATCAATCGATGTGAGCTTTGCTGCCTTCGTCCATCTCTCCTTCTCCTTCGTAGATCGCTCTCGTCGATCGACGAGGCATTCCTGTCGATCAACGTGGACCTGGGACTGGGAATCCGACTCTTCAAAGTTTTAGTTTACTTCACCATAGGTTTGACAAATTCCTCATCTCTCCTCCGCTTGTTAGTGTGGCTTTTCAGGGAATCAGAAAGGTCTTTATTTGGTTGTAATGTGGCTTACCGAAAAGGTAGGATATTTTTGGCTAAGTGGCTCAGAATATTACAATTGAACTCATGGCCTTAGCATATCATAACCACATAATTTTTTTCTTTTCATGCACAATCTTGTTCCTTCTCTTTTGTAATTTTCAGGGTCCTAAACTTTGGTTTGACTTATGTGAATTTCATCATATGAATCTTTTTTTTTCTCATTTTTCTCTTCTCTTTTCATTCTTTTTCTCCAATGTTCACTTTTTTCTTAATTTACCCCATGGGAACCCCTATTTTTGAACACATCCTCACATCAAAATCCTATAATTCACACCATTCAATAAATCACAATCCTCTTATTCATCAACCCTTCTAATCAAAGAAAAAATTTATTCAAGGCTCAAATGGGCTACAAGTGGAAATTAAAGCTTAGTGTATGGGAGATGGGCTTACGGAAGAACATGCCTAAAATCATTATCACCCTATTACCACACTTAATGTAACCTCAAGAGAGAAATTCGTCAAATTCTAGGAAGTAAGTCTAATAACCTTGTCACTCATCAAACGAAAAGATGGCTCAAATTTCTCACAGGGTAGAAATTTTTGTTACTCCTCAATAATTACCCAATTTCGAACAGTTATCATACAAAAATTTATATTTCAAAGATCAACTTTTCAAGCAAAACAGCTCCTATCATCGGCTACTCTATCACACAGATTATCATTCTCAATCAGCAAATATCTCGATTATCAATCAATAATTCTAGTTTAAGAAAAGACAAGTCATATTCTCAACACCAACATAATCAAAAGTAGTTACGACTGCCCTATGTTCAAAAGCTCCTAAAACAATGCTCAAGACTATTCAACTCAGAACAAGTACCGCAAATCTAGAGTTCAAAACTTATTCAATTCAGAACAAGTACCACAAATCAAGAGTTCAAAATACTAATCTGAGTGAAAAGCCTTGCAGAGAACAATTGTTCACTTTGAAGCAAAAGAACAAGGATGGTGATGGTTCAGAAAAAACAAAAATGAAAACAAAAGAAAGAACAAAAAAACAAAATAATACAGTAAATAACATAAAAACAAATAAACGTTTCCCTTTTTCCGATCCTCATCCCCCCAAACTTGTTTCACTCGAAGGAGTGGACAAGTTTGAAAGTTAGATAAGAAAAAAAGGAAACGGTACCTCAATTCTCCTCCAGAGGATCCTCCATCTCCACATCAGGAGAAGGCCACACTGGAAGTCTCTGCCGGTCGTCCTGGCGCTCTCTCTGGCGGCGGAGGTAGACGGAGTCAGGCTAGGTGTCAGGAGGAGACTCTGCATCTGCATGTCGAGGCTGTTGAGCCTCGTGTTCACGTGCTGGCAAAATTCTGCCTGTCTGGTGTGGTCCTCCGAATGCAAAATAGCCTGCTGCTGCATGAACTGATAGATCATCGCCAGATCCACCCCAGAAGATGAAGACTCTCCCTTGAAGTGACTGAACGACGGTCCACCGGTCTGATCCGGAATCTCCTCTCCACCTCCAGCGCGCTCCTCATCCTCGTGCTCCTCGTTGTACTCTGCTGGGGGGGTCTAGGACGGTCGCTGATTTGGCTGGGTCAGTGGTCGATGGCAAAGTCTGGAGGTGCTGGGTCCTCCATGTGATCCGACCATGAGCCGCAAGTGGGCGGGTGTGCTTATCAACCAGTTATCACGAAAGTGATAATCTGTGATGCGTGTGAGCTCCCTCTGCGGAAATGGGAACCTGTCCCCGTTGGACATCCGCGAGGACCAACTGGCCTCCCGTGGTGTGAGCATCAACATTTTGACCAAAAGGCCGGTGCCAAGTCCTCGGCTGTCGTCCTCAAGTGTCTAAATCTGGGTCAAGTCAATGCCCACGTGCTCCGCAATCGGGGTGATCAATCCCCCGCTCCAAATGTTGCCCTTGGAGGCCTTGATTTGATGCCTCCAATGATCCATGACCAGCACCGCAAAGCTGAACTCTTCCCCCGTCAGCATGCAGTAGATGGCATACAGCTCCCCCACTCTCACCTTGCCGCTTTCATGTCTGCCAGTGATCGACACCCCCATGCATCTTTGAAGATACCGGAAAACTGGGTTGTCAATGGAGGAGGCATTCAAATTCCCCGAGTCAAACTCCCGTAAATTCTCTTTGGCTTCAGCTGCAATCTGTCTCCAGAATCAGGCAATGTCAAAACTCGGGGGAAGAAAACCATCCCCCCCTTTACGGACTCCCCAAATGCCTTCAAGCACATCCCGCGGCATCTCGTAATGTTCATTCAGGAGCTGGAAGGAGATGGTGGTAGGCTCTGATTCTGGCTTAACCTCATAGACATAGAGTGAGGCAAGAAACTCCAGGACAAGCGACGGGTATCTTGGCCATCGTGCTGTCAACCAAGCACTCCAATCTACTCTTTCCAAAAGAGCCTCTACGTCAGCTCGAATTCCCAGCCTAGCCATTGTCTCAGGGCATGGGTAAAGCATCTGCCGGACTGTGAACTCGGAGCTTGAGAATTTTCAGAAGCATTTCTCATAAGCTCGGTGGCGAAGGTAGGACGAAAATCCATAATACACTGCAAGGGTAGTAGGAAAAATGTCAAAGCTCAACAAAACTTCACAAAAATTCCCAAACATTAAAATGACAAGAATGTGCAATTATCCACAAAATGCATCTACCCAAGCAAAATTGGTTTGATATTCATGCAATTCAAACTTCATCCTAGCATATTTTCAAAAAATCGAAAGAGTTCTTCATGAAAATAGCAAGACAAGAAAATCACCCCCAATTGGAATTATCCCCCAAACTTTCGTTCGTCATATTCAATGAAATCCAAGCAACAATTCCATGACAAACAAGTATATCGACTAGAACGACTAACCATATCGAATAATTATCATGAATAGCAACGAAATCGACAAAAATGCAAAAGTGGAAACTAGGACTCCAAGTTCAATTTTCATCAAAAATCATGCTCAAGTCCATCTCAACACATGAAATAATCAAAGAGGAAGGTTCTAGGATAAATACCTTGGATTGTAGCGTCGAATTTGGTGAGAAAAATTTGAGGTGGGTGTTTTTGGACAGTGAGAAGTCGTGCGTGTGTGTTTGTGAGGAAAGGAATGAGAGAATTTGGGTTTTAAACCCGTCTCTATCTGGCCCAAGAATCGCTCGTGTTGATCGACGAGGCACTCCCGTCGATCGAAGTGGACAAAGCTTTTTCATCGATCAACGAGGAATGGCGTCGATCGACGTGGACCAGAAACACACGTCGATCGATGCCAATTGGCAGTGTTCGACGTATGTAGCTAGCTCGACAATACTTCTACTTTCACGGGCAATTCAAGTAGTACTTCTCCACTGCTTCGACTTGAAGTGGGGTGTAGTACGGCTTCAGGTTCTGCCCGTTCACTTTGAAGTTCTTCCCATTTTGGCCAGCTAATTTGACTACACCGTTCATAAATTGACAGATCACGGTGTATGGTCCGGCCCACTTGCTCTTGGAAATCGGGTATATCATGCCATGGTCTAGGAGTTTGAGAACCTCCTTCTTTACGGCTTCTTGCATGATGGGATTGAGTCGTCGCTGTGCTTGTCTCTTTGGTGTGGCATCCTCTTCAAGGATGTTCTTGTGCATGAAAAGCGAAGGGCTTATCCCCTTGATATCCCCCAAAGTCCATCCGATGGCGGACTTGTATTTCCGTAGAACTCGCAGTAGTTTGTCCAACTCCCCCTGTGTAAGATAGGCAGAAACAATAACAGGGTAAGTGTAGTTAGAACCCAAAAATGCGTACCTGAGGTGTGCCGGAAGTGTCTTGAGTTCCAGAAGTGGTGGATCAGAGCTGGAGGCCGGATTTTCCAGATCGGCGTCGATCGACGAAGACGCTCCGTCGATCGACGAGCGTTGACCGACGAGACAGTGGCGTCGATCGACGTATGCCTTTTCTCATCTTTTTATGGCTTGTTCTGGCAGTAGTGGCTAGGCAGTGATTCTCTCTTGGTTTCTTTTTCTTAAGTTATCTCCTCGAACACATCCAGCTCCACGACTAAATCCAAAATCTCCTCGTCTGCCTCGTCCAGATTTGTTGATGAGAACAGCAAGTGTTGCAGGCATTTTTCCAGAAATTCTGGTTCACTTTTGAGAGAGGCGAAGGAGGAAGACATTACAGGGCTGAAGCAGTTGATCATGTGGCATTCTTCTTGATAGCTTCCTTCATTGTGCTTCAGCATTGCCTTATAGATCGAGAATGTGACTGACTCGTTGTTCACCTGGAATGTCTATTTGCCATCTTGAATGTCGATCAATGCCCCTCCGGTCTTCAAGAATGGTCTTCCAAGAATCAGAGGGATGTTTCGATCTTCTTCCATGTCTAGCACCACAAAATCGGTTGGAATGATGAAATCCTTTACCTTCACCAGCACATCTTCCACGATGCCTTTCGGGTTGAATACTGATAGTCGTGGGCCTGATGTTTCCGATCTTCAACCGTTTGAAGATTGACAGCGGCATCAGGTTGATTGATGCACCGGAATTGCAGAGAACTTTCCCAAAAGTCTCTCCTCCGATGACGCAAGAGATTGCGAAAGACCCCGGGTCCTCTCTTTTGATTGGCATCTTCTTTTGAATAATGGCGCTGCATTCTTCGAACAGGTTGACCATCTCATGCTCCAAGAAGGGTCTTTTCTGAGAGACCATGTCTTTCAGAAACTTGATATATCCGGGCATCTCTTGCAGGGCTTCGACCAATGGAATGTTGATATGCACCTTCTTCATAGTTTCCAGGAATCGTGCATACCTCTCGTTCATCTTTGTCTTGGCAAACCGCTGCGGATATGGCAAAGGCAGTTTCTTCAGAGGTGGGATGAGAGCAGACGTCGATTGACAAGGATCAGCATCGATCGACGTGGCCTTTGGTGTTGAATCGATCGACGGAGACCCCGTGTCGATCGACGGGATTTTGTCTGTGATGGCTTCTTCGTCCTGCTTGGCTTCTCCTTCCTCCCGGGTATCTGTCCCTGCCTGCATTGGCCCTTCATATGATTTGCCCCCTCTCAGAGTTATGGCATTCATTTGGTTCCTTTGATTCTGGTTCTTGGGATTGACCTGAGTGTTGCTCGGGAGTTTTCCCGGCTTGTGTTTAGTTCCAAGGGCATCGGCAATCTGGCTGACCTGGTTTTCTATAATCTGCACATGCTTCTGCATCTGATCAACCTTAGTGTTCATGCCCGAGATTTCTTGCTTTAGCTTTGCTACTGTATCAGTGGAGCCTTCCATGAATTTAGCCAAAATCTCCTCGAGATTTGGCTTTTTCGTCTCCACAACTGCCCCATCTTGTACGGCAAATCCCGATGGTGGCTGCTCCGCGGCTTGAGGGTTTGCGTAGGAAAATCCAGGGTGATTCCTCGGATGATTATAACTATAGGGCTAGTTATGCTGCTGGTTGTGTTGCTGATATCCTCCTCGGTAGTTATTTTGATAACCGCCCCTTTGGATGAAGTTTACCTCGGCACCATCCTCCTCAGGTGGAGCTTGCACTATCTCAACTGCAGCAACTGTTTTCTCTTGCTTCAGTGTAGGGAACTCTTCATTCAGCTTTTTCAGCTCGGTTGCCAAATCAGGTTGTTCGGCAACTTTCTCCACCACTTTTTTGACTGCTTTCACAGGCCGAGTTCGACTTGAGGACCACCGTTGAGTGTTGTTGGCCATCTTTTGGAAGAATTCCATGGCCTTCTTTCTATTTTTTGTCAAGATGGTGTCTCCCAATGTGGTGTCCACCAACTTGACGGTCTTCTCATTGAGCCCCTCGTAGAATGCTTCTGCTTGTTCTCCTAGCGGAAAACTATGTCCGGGGTAAGATCTCAGTAGCTCTTTGAATCGCTCCCATGTCTCGCTGAAGCTCTCATCGGGTCTTTGAGCGAACCTGATGATTTCTTTCCTTCTCTTTCCTTATCCAGATGTGCGTAAGGATCCTCAGTGGCTCTTCCTCCGAATTGATTTTGTTGCACCATCTGCACCAATCCAGTCATCAGCTCAAAATTGTTGGCATTGATGTCAATCCTGAAGTCTGTCTCCCTAAACCGAGGTTTATATCGGTTCTACATTGTCTCCTCTTCTTCTTCATCGTCAGATTCCTCTGGCGGATTCGGGTTGTCATCATCTTCATTGTCGGGATTGTCCTTAAACAGTGGATTACGGCGAAGATCCCTTCCATTCGGGTTGTTCCTCTCAAGGTCCCTTTCCAGATTCAGCTGTTGGATTTGTGCCCTCATAGCTTGAACTTCTTGGAGAAGCACGGCTTGCTCCTCCGCAGTTAGCATTGGCGGAGGTGGTTGAACAATTGGTTGTGGTACGTTATCGTCCATCTCTTGATTACTCGAGGTTTCCTGATTACGCTTATCCCTTCGGATCTTTCTACAAGTGGCTTCAATGTCCGGATGATAATGAAGCGGGTCCTTTCCTCTAGCTCTCGTACTCATGTAGTACTTGTACAGCAAAGAAGGTAGTGAGGTAACACTGAAAATAAAACAAAACGAACTGAAATTGAAAAATTGAAAATCTAAAAACAATACGGCTTCGATCGACGAGAAATAGAGTCGATCGACGTGGAAGTAACAACTGCATCGATCGATGTTAATGGCACGTCGATCAATGTAAACGACGAAAGGTACAAAAATTTGAAGAAAAGTACGAAATTTACAGCCTAAATCAGTATTTCAATCACAGATTCAATAGTAAGATTAATTCTAATCACTCCCCGTCAACGACGCCAAAATTTGATCGCTAAATTATTTAACAGCGACTTAGCAGAGCTAATAATATAGCGGCAAATGAAAATTATCAATCCCACAGGGAATGAAATAATGAAAAACCTTAAGTACTTAATCAGAAGTTCTCATAATACTGGTTAGGAGAATCAAGTTGTTGGGTTTTGGTTGTTTTGAAAATCGGAATACTTGCGAAAAAAAAGTAAACAGGAAATTAAAATACTTTGGATGAAAACGATTACGAGAAGTACAGATTCCAGGGATATCTACCTATCATGTATGACACAGATGATGAATTGATTATTTCCCAATTTAATTCCTCTTCGTTGTGAAACATCAGAAAGGTATTATGAACTTCTTTGTTGGACAATTCATAAAGTTGATTAATTAATTACCTATCTTCGCTCGGTCCCAAGATAAATTAACTAACTCCAAAGATCTACAGATTTATCCCTACAATCAATCTCCTTCAGTTACGACAAGAAATCAGATTATATTGTGAAAATCTATTTCCATTGAAAACTATTACAGTTACGTCTCAAGTAATGAACTAATTAATCCTAAGATGTGGCCAACAAACTCAAGATTATGAAATAAACTCAGATTTCACAAACTACGAAGGGAAATGGAAAATAATTCAATTAATCAAAACATGCACACATTGATAGTTCGAAACCCTAGAATCTGAGGAAAAGATTAGTTACACATATTCAGAGTAATAATCATCATAGAAAAATGAAACCTGATTTGCATAAAAACTTGGGTCTGAATGTCTTCCCACAAAACTCTGTCTTCAAACATAAACTCTAGAAAACCTTGGAAATCTCTAAAAATCTTCAATACTAAAATCTCTTAATTGCTCTACTGATTTCCACCCTAAAAATGAATTTTACATGGCTATTTATAATAATGAAAGATGTATCAAACAATATCTAGGATTAGATAAGTCTTTATCTTCAAATCAGACTCAGATTAGGAATTCCCACATGCGCGTCGATCGTGGGAGAATGGCATCGATCGACGCTGATGAAGCACCCTCGTCGATCGACGTGAAATGGCATCTATCGACGTGAGCTTTGCTGCCTTCGTCGATCTCTCCTTCTCCTTCGTCGATCGCTCCTTCTCCATTTTCCTCGTCGATCGTCGATGCATTCCCGTCGATCGACGTGGACCTGGGACTGGGAATCCGACTCTTCTCTATTTTCGACTAAAAACCTGCATGATTCATCAAACACGACATTACGAGCACAAAAGCCAATTCATGCATGAAAAAGATACAAAAACAATCTGAACATCACACAATTAGTCAAAGAACAACTAGATAAGTTCGTAAAAATCCTAACTTATCAGGCACCTAAAATTAAATCAATGGCTACGTAATTTAGTTGGTCATGAGCTCGTTCTTCTTGAGTCCATTCTTAAAACGACTTGTCCACCATTACGTATGGTCCTTCAACGTCTTCTCCAACCCTTGTCTTTACCTTTTGGACCTTAATTGGTCCATTTTAGATCACTAATCTCATCTCAGGATGTACGTTCATCAGTGTGATCATCGACCTCTTTTTGCAGGTAGAGTAGGATTCTGGAGAGAATTTTGCATGCTTCGCGTTGTTCGGCATTGCTTTGACCTGAGCTAATCACAGAAACACAGATATGCAAGGAAAATCTAGATCTGGTCCTAAGCGACTCAGAAGCATCTAGTCTGTAAAGACCAACCGCTCTGATACCACTTGTTGGTCCCCGATCAGAGTGTTTTATATGAAGCGGAAGTATTAAATCAATCTTGCACGTATCTAGCTAAGGTCTCGACTCAGCAAGTTTTTATCAAATGTGTTTTAGCTCAAATATTCGTTACTCCAAATTGTAGTTTATACTACAACACTTGGTGTGTTGAGTTTCAAATATATGTATGCGCAGAATATAACGAAATAAGGCAGTAAAGACATAAGGTTTTTATAGTAGTTCGAACAACTGTTCTACATCCACTCTTCAGTCCTCCGACTGAAAATTCACTAGAAGAATGAGTACAAGGTCAGGCATGATCTCTAACATTGAGCAGCTCCTCCTTCTGGTCAGCGCGCACCTTCAAACACCTCGATCTCCAATCTTCAACCACTGTTGCTCCGTAGAGTGAGGACAAACATCCTTTCTCCTTGGACGTTGATTGTTGGGAGTTTTATAGTTCTTCCCGGAACCTATCCTAGTGTTGGCGTTGCCCATAAGAATCACACTTGCCGACAATCATGGCTGCTAGATTCTTTCCAGAGTAGAAAGAATCCCAAAATAACCTTGAAGTAGCTTCGCAGGTCTCGAGCATTAGAGATGAAAGCTTGCAGAAAGCTTCAGTCAAGAACTTAGCTCGGATGAGTTCGCGTAATGTAAAGAGTTTTATTTTATCTCTTCTTGTAATCTCTGTATGTAGAAATTCGCGAACATTTGAATCAAATAAGGATGACACATATTTATAGGTGAAGATTCAAATGGTTGTTTGAATCTTATCCGTTAGACTCAAAGGCATTGCTCGCCGATCTGCGTTCTTTCTTTTTCTGCAGTGGACAAAGAATCTTCAAGTCTCCTCATCTCTGATTGGCGAAGCATATATTTGTAGCCATCATTGTCAGATCGAATCTTTTGGTGTAGCCTGAAACCTCCTTTGTGTATCATGATTGTTCTATCCTTTGATTCATCGCGTTTTCTTGAGATTTGGATCTTTTTGATTTACAACTTTGTAACTTCTCTAGATTACTGATTGTCATTTGCTGGTTGTTAGCACGCGGCGGGTATCTCAGCAGTTTGAGCTAAGACCTTCAATTTCTACTGGAGTTACTTCTTCAGCATTCTTATAGCGTTCAACTGCATTGCTGGCCTTTTTCTTCTTTGGCGATCTTCAGCAATTCATCAAGTCTGCTAACTCCTTCAGCATCCTTCATTTTTTTTTTCTAATTCTATTACAACTCGAGTATGAATTCCTATACAGGACTTTTACAATCGACTCGATACTGAGTATCTAGAGCTTTGATGCAGCAAAACATATCAAACTGTGACTATGAATCAATTACAACAGAAGGGGTTTTATAATGCCTAAGAATGTTCCTAACATTTCTTAACCCCAGTTTCATTTTATGGATATCAATATAAATGTTATGACAAATAGTAAATGCCCTATGCATGCTCCTATTTAATTTAATGCGTAGATCATAGGAATATATCAACTCCTACGGATTGAATAACGGCGGTAGATGGTTGATGGTGCTCCTACAGATCTGGTCTTCTGATCTGTTTCCTTGCTCGATCCAGAAATCTGGTGAGGATGCACTACCAAAATGAAATAGTTGCCCACTCTCTCTAGGGTTTTTGATTTGAAACTTCAAACTTGTGTGGGAAGTCAGAGAACAGATCCATTTATATAGATCTGGAGAATGGGCTATTAGGGTTTAATAAACCCTAATGGGCAATGAGCATTGTTGGGCTGGACCAGGGGTCAAAACAAATATTAAAGTGGGCCTCCTATTCATGCACCAATGAACAAATGCTGACCTACCCCTTTTTACCACGTTATTAAGAACGGGTTGCATTGACTTGGTTAGTCCCCATATTTAAGGTATCAGACATTCATTAATTAATTTAGCATATGACAATTAGCTGTGATAAACCACTTATGGACTTGTGTACCGCAGCCTAAACCGACAGCCAAACCAAAAATTGTCTCAGCTGTGATAACTGTTTATATCTAGCTAGGTCGAACGCTCTATACGATCTTCTGTCATCTCTTACACACTATATGATCTCCCTATCGACGAGATAACTGGATATGTTTGTTCGCATCGTATGATTGTTAATTCAGACAGGAGTTGTTTATTCCAAGTCATTAATGATTACCAATATATCACACATATGTTTCCCAATATACCAATCATAATGACTAATGTAAGCATTTCCAACAAAGAGGGCCTTTCTCAATGGTGAATTAAAGAAGGAAGTATACGTGGAGAAACCTCCCGGATTTGAAGAACGCAAGCAAGCCTACAAGCTGCGAAAAGCACTATATCGATTAAAGCAAGCACTGCGAGCTTGGCATGAGACCTTATCTCAATTCTTACTGAAGAATGGATTCAGGAAAGGGAAAATCGACAGGACTCTGTTTTGAATGGAGGATCAAGAAGATATCCTACTGGTCCAGATCTACGTCGATGATATTATTTTTGGGTCAAGGAATCTGAGCCTTTGCGAGAAATTTGCCCAGCTTATGCAGAGTAACTTTCAGATGAGTATGATGGGCAAGATGATGTACTTCTTAGGACTTCAAGTTCATAAATTCAACGAACAAATATTCATAAATCAGAAGAAGTACACCAGAGATCTTATCAACAAGTTTCTTCCAGAATATACTAAGTCTCTGAGGATTCATACGAGTACAAGCGTACTGATGACATTTGATGAAGATGGAGAATTTGTCGATCCATCAGCATACAGAGGTATCATTGGCTCACACCTATTCTTGACAGCCAGCCGACCTAATATTTCTTATGTCATCGCAGTATGCACAAGAATTCAAGCTAATCCGAAGAAATCACATATGGATGCTGCCAAGAGAATTGTAAGATATCTGAAGTGTACTGAGTCACTCGGAATCTGGTATCTAAGGTGCGACGAGCTTATTCTAAACAGGTACTCAGACTCATACTTCGGAGGTTGTTGTATTGATTGCAAGAGCACGAGTGGAACCTGTCAGTTTCTTGGACATAAGCTGATCAACTAGTTCTTTAAGAAACAACACTCAGTCGCGACATCTACTACTAAAACGGAGTATGTTGCTGCTGTGAGATGCTGTCCTAAAATATTGTGGATCAAATAGTAGTTTCTTGACTACGATTTGGACTCAAGATGTGTTCCAATCTATTACGGCAACGACAATGCAATGTGCATCACGAAGAATCTAATTCATCACTCCAAAACAAAGCACATTAACATATGACATCACTTTATTCATGATCTTGTCGAAAATAAGGATATAAGCGTAGATCTTATGAGTCCAAGCTCTCATTCACCATGGTGGAATTCTGAAAAATGAAGATATCGTACTGAGTCCAAGCTCTCAGTATACTATTTTCAGTATTCACTTAAGGAGTACCATATATCAACATCATGAGTATATGAGAACTAAGTCCAAGCTCTTAGTTATTTAACTTATTAATGCACACTGAGTCCAAGAACTCAGCATATCATTCCCTCACGAATATATCAAGTACGTGATCATCATGATATCCATCAAGTGGTAGAAGATGGTGTACCGGACTATGATTGAGTCCAAGCTCTCAATCTTTAAAGATCATTGAAGAAAGAGAGATGCGGATTAAAGTTTAGTCGAAGCTCTAACTTTGTTTTGAAGATAGAAATATACGCTAACAGAGATTATGCTGAACATAATTTTGGTCCGAGTATACTAAGCTAAGATCATGTTGAGTTTACAATATATGCTAATGACCACACTCAAACAGGGCTATTGATCTACAATATTGTGAATGCGATACACAACATTTAATGAAATTAAATGCGAATGATCCTCAATAGAAATCCGAATCTTCCTTCCAACTTTGTGGTCCAACAGCAGCCCACCAGATCAGCTCTTTCGGGAGTCAAGGAGGAAAGCCACATCACATCAAACGATGCACGTCACGGGCATCGGCCACCTAAACTTTCCCAATTTCCCAGAAGCCAATCAGACTTCTCGGTCCATGATCTCAACCGTCAAAAATTATATTTTACACTGATGCTCTTCTAGCTTTAAATAGGGTTCACCACTGCCAATTCTTGCGAACATACTTTTTGCTATTGAACCGTACCTCCCATAGTTATATTTCAAATCAACATTCTCTCTAACCTTCAAAACTCTCTCGATGAATAAGAAGATGAAGTCGCCCGATATATCTACCTCTACCTTTTTTGGTGCGGTCAAAGAGGGGGAAGAGGCATGGAAGGTGCAGAAGACATCAGAATCGTGAGCAGAGCTACTCTAAATGTAGTTGTAGAGGCAATGAAAATCTCTTCTCTCAACTAGCTGTCTCATTCCTTGAAGATCAAGAGATGGACTGCTCTAGGCTCACATCTATGAGAGCTCTTCGCTGCACATGGGACAGAAACTGTTAAACCATTTTATGCAGTCGAATGAGAAGAGAAGCCTAGAGGGGCAAGAAAAGAATAGGGGGGATATTCTCCTTGCTCATCTCAGCTGCAAAACCAGAGAAGTAGTCTCCTGCATTTCTGATGCGGCTAAAAGTTCAATCAAATTAAACTCCTAGCTACTCAAGAATAAAATTTGTCAAATCCAGGTCCTTCGCTTCGCCCGCTAGAATACTGGGATAATATAGCAAAGTCTAATAGCTAGGCAAGATAAAATCGTTGAGTAATTTCTATCAATCTAAGCATTCAAATTAAACCTATGCTAACAACATTTAACAAACAATGAATTAAACCAACAATCAACATTCAATCAATTCTCTCCACACTTTGGTAAACCAAGACAAGCAACTACTCAAATGAGGTAGATAGAATGTTGAAATAAACGTAGATGTAATCAAATTAGGTTAATCATTGATGTAAACGAATTTTAATTCCTATGAGGTTGAGCAACCGACTCTAATGTCGCTAGTCACTTGCTACGGATAACTAGCGGTAGATGACACTAGGAATTGCAAACAACTACGTTATTAACTCCTAGGACACTCCCAATCGATCGTCAATTATCGCCCTACAACCTTAGCACCGCACAGGGATTTGAACTAGAATTATAAGATTATGCACTTATCACGACGATTCTGTCCGCGTGTTGGCTGCAACGTTCACGTCAACTACCTAAAGGCTGGCTATTACCTACACCTAATAGGCAAGAAACAAGCTCAAGTGCAAATCAACCCCTCATAGGAAAGTAAACAAACAATTATCAAACCAAATCTTCATGCATCCTTGTTCAAATCAACATCCACATTGAATTAGAGCAACATACCTCTCAATTGTAATAATACAAAGTTGAAATCAAATACATCCATTACAATTGATAAGTAGAAAGTGAAATCTTCCCCATTTGGATTTGCTAGGTCTTGATCTACCCCCTTGGATCTTCAATTCTTCCCCAAGGATTGATGAATTAGCTCCTTGATACCTTGGGTAAGGTTTTGGAAAAGATGGAAATGGGAATCGTAGAGATAATTTAGGAGGTGGTTATTCAAAATTGTGAAAAGTTATGAATTAGTTCTGAAAATAACTATTTTCCCCCTTTTATAATGAGCAAACAAGGCCTCGGATTGCCCGAGCCCAAGTTGGCTCGCTCGAGCCATGCTGAAAACTGCCAAATGCTGAAAATCATGCTCTGGCTCGGCCGAGCCAATTTGGCTCGACAGAGCTACTTCTCTGAAGGGCTTGGCTCAACCGAGCCAAGTTGGCTCGGCCGAGCGATGTCTCTGAAATGCCCCCTGCACCCTTCCTGCTCTACTCGGTTGATCCTGCTTCCTTTTGACTCCTAGCTCGGGCGATTTTCATCCAAAACTCATCCAAAAGTGTTGTTTCATGCCCAAAACACGTCCTACAACATTTCAAACACGAAAACACGAAAACAAGACAAAAGAACAACGAAAGCATATGATATGAGGGTAAAATGGCCACAACATGCACGCGCACACATCGAAAAATAGGTGATTTTACGCACATATCAATTTCTTGCCACTACTATTGGATATGTCCCTTCAAATGGCAATTCCAGCAGACCTCCGATAGCAAAACTGTTGAAAGCTAGCATGAGGGAAGTAGAAAGCTGTTCAAAAAATCAAACCTGCTTCCCTCAATGCAGTACTTTGTTTTGATGATAATACCGGCCACAGCTAGATGAAGATGAAGACTAGAAGCATCCTAGTATAGACTTGTAATAGTTCTGTATAGGTTTCTTAGAGTTAGTTTATCCCTGTACTTGTAATCAAATTATTTAAAGGATAAATTGACTTGTTGATGACAATCTCTTTTTTCCAACAAAGGTCTTCGTTATTCATAAGCTTAAATTACACTTTCCATTGTAATCAACAAGCTTCTTGTTCTCTTGTGTACTTAAGATTATTAATTGCTCTAAACTTACATGAAATATTAATCGAGCAACATCTCTCCAAACTTATAAGGAGAAGATCTTAAGTAGAAAACTAAATTTGAGGGGGAGTCTTTCAGAGTTTATAGACTGAACGTCATACTCGTATAAACTCTAAAGATTTCCGCTCCTCATCAGCTTAGGATAGAGATAGCTTTGACCACACAAAAAAGGGGGAAATTGTTAGTAAATTTGATAGAATATCCTTCCTTTCGACATTATGTTTTGGTGGGTCAAAGATTATAAAAGCCATCTTAGTTAGTTTTCAGCTTAAGTGAAAAATATAAAGTTTTGTATAGGTTCTTTATCGAGTTGTAAGTTGATACTAACATGGAAACTAGACTATTCAAAAGTCTAGTACGCGCGGAAGACTCAAATAGGCCAGAAAAATGCAGTACACCTTAAAAGCCTGGAAGAAAAGAGTCTAGCGGAGTATGGATTTTGTCAATAACAAATCCAGTATAGTATAGTGCAATCGCTCAAACCATACGGAGCAGCAAGAGACCAAGTATACTTTAAGAGATGACATCATCATCATGGAGTTGCAAGTGTGACAACATCAGCATAGTCTTCTTAGTCTAGGTCCCAACATATGATTAAGAGAGGAATCTCAAGAATAATATACTAAAGAAGAACAGACTTTAAAGATTGGAGAAGCCTTAAAGTCTGCAAGCACAAATTTCAAGTTTCGCTACCTAGGACGTTCAGTTTAGGATTCCTCATACTAGCAAAACATTGTCGTTCTTACAAACGATGAATCGTTGTTGTCAAAGTCAGAAAAAGACAAAAAAAGGTTTAGACCCTCTGCAAAATGTACACCTAACGCTGCAGCTAATAGAGACATTTTGTCTCGAACGGGCCTTAAATTTAAACCTTCAATATCTCTGGTATAAATACCAAAGAAATCATCAAAGAAGAAGGTTACCAAAATGAACTCAAAGACTACATATACAGATGTTGTTGGTGATGGATTTATATACTGAAAGCATTATGATTGGTATATTATGTACAAGGTCGATTGGTTAATATACTGGGAATCATAAATGTTGTATGTTCATCTCCTGTCTGAATTAACAAACATGTGTCGCAAACACAATGATCCTCTTATCTCGTCGATAGGGAGATCTTATGGTGTGTAGAAGATCATGGAACATCGTATGGATCGTTTGACCTAGCAAGATATAAACAGTTATCACAGCTGAGACAGTTCCAGGATAAACTGTCGGTGTAAGCTGCAGCATACGCAGTAAAAAGCATCTTATCTTGGATGGCTTGGTATGCTGGTGTGGGGCACACATTGATAAGGACCTAAGTCGAGATCGATTCTTTAATCTAACATTAAAAGAATCTAGATCTCTATGGCTTGACGAGATCCTAAGCCTAAATGAAGGTACAGAAGTATGTGCAGATTGTGTATTACTTTGAGTTGCAGTGAAAGGCTCTAGTTGAGCTTGTATATCTGTATCTTGGGTAATAACAGTTTGTATATGACTGTCTGGTACTGGAACTAGGTAACCACATCCAGTATAGGATGGTGACATTCCCTGAACAGCTCAAAAGGTTCGTTATGCTAAGTCCTGCAGGCTGATTAAGTTCAAGCATAAGTGAAAAGGTTTGAGTGGATTGATTCAGGAATATAAGATGTTAATTAATTAAATAGCTTGTTAGAGCTTAAATTAATTAACGAATTTCTGTAACCTTAAATGTGGGGATATACCGAGCCCAAGCAACCCGTACCTCAAAATGTGGTAGCAAATAGGTCGGACAGTATTGATTCTCTGGTGGAATGAATCAATATTAATTAATTAATTATATTCTGGGTTGAATATGGGAATTAATTAATTGATAGGCCTTATTTTCTATTTGCATTTCGGTCCCTGGTCTGGCCCATGAAACTCAAGCCCAATAGGAGTCCAGTAATTTCTATAAATAGGCCTCAGTTGCTCAGATCTCAACACACAACAAGATCATAAGTTGCACACAACAAACCAGTTCTGGGAGCTGTGGTGATCGACTAAGATCTGAGAACGAGGAGGAAATTCTGCTTCTCAACCGGGCAAGGGATCTGATAGAGAATCTTCACCAGATTTTCAGATCGAGTTGGGATACAGATCAGAAGATTAAATCAGGAGGATTTTTCTTCTTCTCTCTCTCCTTATTTTCGAAAATAATCATCTTATTTTCTCAAGATTTATTTCCTCAATCTGTTAGGAATTAAATCTTTGTGCGTGGGAAAGATCAAAGGGCATCTCCGCGCACGCGTTCTTCAGAGTTCATCAATCCAGGTATTCCGCATAAACCTTCTTATGCATAACAATATAGGAGCATGCTATTATTGTTCATAGGCATAGCAATTTATTTTTTAAAATCCAATTAACGATCCTTGGCAAACGGACTTCGTGATTCAGTTCACGAATCCCTTCAATTGGTATCAGAGCCAGGTTAATTTATTGGCTCTATCGGAAAAATAATATTGCCTATGATTATGCATGATTATTATTATTGATTGCATGCAATGGATGGTTTTTGGATTGATTGTATGTTTTTCGTCCTCATGATTCTCGGGTTAATCCGCCCTTTTATATAGATTCGTTTTTCACCCACGAGATAAATCCGTGGTTAGATTTAGATTTTTTTTAGATTTTAATTAGGATTATTCAATGTAATCTTTTATTTAAAAATTAAATCTGTAAAATGGAAAACGAAGAACGCGAAGAACACGAAGAACGATGAACACGAAGAACGAAGGGCCGCACGTAGACGCATGACAGCGCCGGCACGGCAGCATGGTCGTGCACGGCGGTCACGCACGGCAGGGCACGGCAGGCCGGCGCGCGGCAGGGCACGGCGGCGGCGCGGCCACGCGGAAACCCTAGGGTTTCAGTGAACAGAGACTCTTCAAGTCTCCTTGTCTCTGATTGGCGTAGCTTCTATTTGTAGTCGTCTTTGGTAGAATGGATCGTTTTATTTTGGTCTAAACCCTCCTTTGTGTCTGATGATTGTTCTTTCTATGATTTGTCGGGTTTCCTAGTGATTTGCATCCGTCTAATTTACGATTTCAATGTTTCCCTTGATTGTTGATGGTCGTTTGCTGGTTGTTTGCATACGGCTGGTATCTCAGCAGTCTGTGCTAAGATCTTCTAGTTCTACTGGAGTCACTTCTTCAATATTCTTGTAGCATTCCTTCGTATTGCTAGCCTTTTTGTCTTCTTAAGCGTTCTTCAGCAATCATCAAGTCTGCTGATTCCTTTTAGATTTCTTTATTCTTCTTCTTTTCTAATTCTATTACAACTCGAGTATACATTCCCTATACAGGAGTTTTACATTTGACTCGATACTGAGTTATGAGAGCTTTGATGCACCAAAACATATAAGAGCATACTTATGAATCATTAACAACAGAAGGGTTTTAATATATCTAACAATATTCTTAATAGATGTACTCACATAGACGAACTTATAAGATTCTATATGATTTGTGAACTCTTTCTGAAAGTTTTAAGCTTAATAGGGTGAGCTTATTTTCGAGGCTATTGAGCTTTCTGTGTGTCAGTAAGTGAACACTCAGAATCACAGTATTCTTGAGTTACTACTTGGTAGTTTTTCTCTCCAAGAAAATCTACAACAATCACGTACATCTTGTACTCTTACTCTTACGGGCAACCTGCAATAGAAGAGATAGTTCAAGGGGGAACTATAAACAACTCATTCCGGTTGTAAGGAGGCTGAGTGGTGCGCCCACACTCTGAGGAGCTACCAAGCGAGGAACCAAGCAAGGACCAGGCCAGTGCGCTTGTGGATCGGTGGACGAGGAATTCACCGACAGGTAATAGATCGTTGGAGTACTTGTAAGCGTTCCAAGCTTAGTGGATTACAAGACCAAGAGTCTAATGAGTGGACATAGGACAGTTTAGTCCAAACCACTATAAATATGTTTATCATTTACTGCTTTATTTATTTATTTGTCAGTATAGCTTTATTTCATTTTGAAACCCAACACTCAAGTGTTGGAGTATCTACTGAATACTGACAGTTAAGACAAAATAAACTTCCTGTACCTAAGAGTTTTGAACAAACCTAGCTGACACGTCAGCTCAGCTTGGATAAGTGCAAGATACCGAACTAAACATAAATTTTCCATTCTACATATATACTATACTCTGATAAACTGGGAGCAACATAGATGGTGTGAATAACCACTTTATTTTTACTCCCATTAACCGATCTATGGATATAAAAAATAAATGACCAACTAAATGAAATAAAGCAAATCCTATGCATGCTCCTATTAATTTAATTGCATAGAATGGATCAAGGAATACCTGGAGCATAGATGCAATCTTGCCGAATATGATTGATGTTGTTGTATTTCTGCATGTAATTAAACAAGCCCAAAAATTCTCAAAAATATAATCCAAAAGAAATTAATCACATAAGCATGCTTGGAAAGCTGTAAATAATAAAAGCAGTAAATCATGCTTTTCATATTATCTACACATGCTTAAATGCACACATAATAAATCACATATATCATACGATGACAATTAAGGCAAATAAAAATTCCTCGTGGCCCCACAAATCAGGAAATAAAATCCTATCTATTACAATTTGAAGTTTGAATTTATTAAGATAAATCCAAATCATATTCAAATCTTCATCAAATCTTCCAGGGCCTCAAAATCTTCAACTACCAAATCTTTTGGGATTTAGGGTTTTGTGATTTGATGATTGCCCCCAAACCCTAATGCAAACCCTAGGGATTTACATCGAATTGGGCCAACCGCCAAAACACGAACCACTGCGATAGGGCCAGCCCCCACCAACGATGTACACGCCGCCACCAGCGCCGCCACCGCCCGCCGCCTAGTGCCACTGCGTGCCTGCGCACGTGCGCGCGCCTTGTGCTGTTGGCCTGTGCCACTCGCTGCCGTGCGCCCGTGCGTGTCACCGCCTGCGACCGCGCCCTACTGCTGTCATCGCCGTCATGGCCTCCTGCCGCCGCCGTGCGCCGCCCTCGTCCGTCAGCTCTGTCTTTATTCTTCGTCCCAACCCGTCCAATTACAGATTTATATAAAAATTACAGAATCTATTTTATTACAATTTTCTATCAAATCTAATCTAATCATGGATTTTCTCATGATTTTACAAAACAGATTCAACCCTATACGGATAAACCACCACGGGCTGAATCAAACGGGTTGCCACGAGGAACAAAAACCATCCACGAAAAAATAAAATTCATATATGCATCAATGAATTTATTATGAACAACAGAGCCATAAATCAGAAACCTGGCTCTGATACCAATTGTAGGGATTTATCCGTGAACCGAATCACAAAATTCAAATAAGTCGGATCGATTTATGGTTTATTGTTCACAATACCAATTCACAAAACCCTAGCATGCTCCTATGAATTTCATGCGTGGATAATAGAGTTTACCTTAATTTCGTAATCTCTGTACCGATCTTTCGCATTTGAATTCCAAATCTTGAATCAACCACGCGAATTAATTAAATCTGCGGAAACAGAAATTAGATGGATTCTAATTTCAAGATTTAATTGAAGAAAACAAGAAAGAGGAATAATCTGTTCTCCAGATTAGATCTTTAGGGTTGTATCCCAATGCTGCTCAGATCTGCTACTGGTGAGGATTCCACAGATCTGTAATTGTGCAAGGCCAGAATCGAAATTCTCCTCCCTCTGCACTGAGTAGCCGCCGCCCCTCTCTCTCTCTCTCTCTCTGGGTTTCACTGATTTGAATTGTGGTGAAAGTGGCTTGGGTTTCTCAGAGAGAGATGTCTATTTATAGACCTAGGGTTTTAACCCTAATGGGTTGCTGGGCTCAATTCAGCATATTTACTTTGGGCCAGAACTGGGACCTAATGCAAATAATAAATTGGGCCTATAAATTAATTAATTCTCATGTCCACAACCCAGGACACAATTAATTAATTAATATTAATTCTTTTTCACCACAGAATTAATATTGACCTACCCCTTTATTACCACGTTATGAGAACGGGCTGCATTAATTGAGAATCCTCATATTTAAGGTTATCGGACATTAATTAATTAATCAGAGCTTCTGACAATCTCTATCTACAATTAATTAATATCTTATTATTCCTGAGTAGTACCACTCAATCCTTATCACTCGTGCCTGAACTTAATCAGCCTGCAGGACTTTGGCACAATGAATGTCATTGAGCTCCTCAGGAAATGTCCCCATCCTATTACTCAGATATGGTTACCTAAACCCAGCCTCACACAGTACTACACGAACTGCTATTACCCAAGATGCGGATATACGTGTACGTTACTTAGGCTCTCCACCATGGCAAGTCAAAGCAACAGTCAACCCGTGCAAACCCCTGAACCTTAGTTAGGGTTTGGACTCAATCAAGAACGACATCTTGTATTCGCTGATGTCAGACAGTCGAACACATCTCACTGCGGTCCATCAATACGCCGCCCTTGCGTACCAGCATGTCAAGTAACCAAGACAGACTACTTATTCCGACAATGCCGCAGCCATCCGGACAGACGTATCCTCATACGCTGTCTCGGCTGTGATCAGGTTTATGTCTCACTAGGTCAAGTGATCATACTATCTTCTACGATCTACTACACGCCGTATGATCGTCCCTATCGGTGAGACAAGAGGATACCATTGTTACATACATGTAAGTTTGTTTGACAGATAGGAGAAATAAACCATTTTATACTCATTGTAATAAATGCTTTCTGTATACAAAACCCATCATCCCTGCCATCGCAAGTCAAAGTGAGGTCAACCTGAATATGCCCTTCGCCCTTCACCCTTGAATAATGTTTTAGATCATTCCAAGTATTTGAGATTTCAGCTCATTCATTTGTCAATTTGAAAGTCACATCTCGTTATTCATCCTATTAATACACAAGGATGTAGAGGTATATCAAAGCAACCAAAATAAGTTACTTATGTATCACCTGATATGCCGCAACCTAAAAAGACAGTGTATTCTAGAAACTATCTCACCCTTGAATTTGTCTCTATCTCGCTAGGTCAAATGATCCATATGATCTTCTGTAATCTCTTACACACCGTATGATCTTCTTATGGATGAGATAATGAAATATAGATGTTCGCATCTTATGCTTATTTAACAGATTTGAGTTATCATTGGAAATTAACAATAACGATTATCAGTATACTAACGAGTCGAAAATAACAATCATAATGCTTGAATATATATATAGGGGAGTGATCATATGATAACCAGCTTTACCATGTGAAAATAAGAACTAATCTTATCCGTCCAAATCATGAAATCAACAGCTTAGATTTAATTTCGCCCGCTATGCATTATTGTTTATATTGACTTTCATTATTGTAAAATGAGGGGTAATTTTGTACTTAATGAATTCAAATCTTTTTAGAATCTAAATTTCAATCTTGCGATCTTTCTTCCCTTTGCGATTTGCGATCTTCATTCCTTCTGTGATTATATATTTTCTTCATTCATTCTCTCTGTGAAATCTGCTCGCCATCGTCTGGGTTTGTTATTGTTTGTGTTCGTCGTCGTTTCTGTTCGTCATCATCGTCGGCGAGTTATGGATCCTTTGAAAGGTACAAATTGATAAATTTCATCTGTTACGTAATAGAATCAGTTGTGTTCTGATATGATGTTCAATCATTAGTTATCAGATTACGGTGATAGAATCGAAGATTCATTGTATGGGTTATTGATGATTTGTTTTCAGATTTTGAATTAGGTTTCGTAGATTGTTGTTTATGGTTTGGTGTTTTCACTCTTAATTGTTTAATTTGAAGATATGCTTTATATATCGTTATGAATTGCATTATATATTTGTAGTACTTATGTTATATCTGAAAGAGTGATTATTAGTTTATGTACTTTTAAATTTGTTTTATATCTGCATTATATAATGTTATGACTTGCGTTATAATTTTGTAATAGTTGCATTATTTGTGAGTCAGTTATAATTAGTTTATGAAGGTTCTGTTCCGTTATGAGAATTCATTATATAGTGTAAATACATGCATTATGTATTGTTATGAATTGCATTATATATATGTAGTACTTAGGTTATATTTGAAAGAGTGATTATTAGTTTACGTACTTTCAAATTTTTTTTATATCTGCATTATATAATGTTATGGCTTGCATTATTATTTTGTAATAGTTGCATTATATGTGAGTCAGTTATAATTAGTTTATGGAGGTTCTGTTCCGTTATGAGAATTCATTATATAGTGTAAATACATGCATTATATAGTTATGAATCTTGCATTATATGATATAAGTTTCAAATTTAATTCATGTTTTTTTCTGTACAGATTCGTTTGTTCCAAAGTGTGATAACACAACGCCAAGAAGATGTAGAGGATAGGTGATGTGGTGTGCCTTGTTGGCAATGTGAGATTGTTGAGATCTTGGAGGCTCACCATCTCTCACAGACTAAGCATCCCTTGGCCAAAGCCTTCCTTGACCTCAACTAGCTCTTTACATCAACTCTGTATAAGATTGAGAGCTAGCTAAGTTGAGATTGATGATTGATAATGATTGAGGAGGTTATGTCCCTTGTTTGTTCCACAATGGATTGTATTGCTATTATTGTATTGTATTATTATTTGTCAACCCTCATTCTTGCAACTTGTGATGTTTCTAGAAGAGGTTCAATGAGTGATTGTAACTTGTTTTAATTCAGATTTAATTACAATTTTATTCGCAAGCCACAATTTACGTTGCTTTTGCAAATTTATTTTTAATTAATTAAAAAAGAAAAACACATTGAAATTATATTAAGATATTTTTTAAGTTCAACATATAATGATAATATTAGTAGTATATAATGATAGTCCATAAATTATATAATGCAGGTCTGCTTTGTTTGATGAAACCCACTGCTTTGAATTATATTAACATATTTTTTTAAGTTCAACATATAATGATATATAATGATAATATTTGTATTATATAATGATAGTCAATAAACTATATAATACAGGTCTGCTTTTTTTGATGAAATCCACTACTTTGAATTATTACACATGTTAGTAATATTTGTGTATTCGTGTGAAATTAGAGGGATAATATATTATGATAGTATCTTCTCTATATAATGATAGTTTGTGAACTCTATAATGCATGTACGTTGTATGGGTATTAAGAAGGTTATAATTCAAGGGCGAATTTTAATTAAAAGCGAAAAGACTAAATTGCCCAATAATGCAGGTTTTTGGTGAAAAAATGCCCGCATTTTTTTATTAGATCTGGATCGTTGATTGAGCAAGATCTACGGCCGATATTGGTTCTTATTTCTTATGGTAACAGTGGTTCTCACTAGATCACGTCCATATATATATATAGGGGAGTGATCATATGAGAACTACCCTTACCATGTGAATATAAGAACTAATCTCAGCCATCCAAATTGTTGATCCAATGCTCAAGACTAAATAATTTCCATCTGCATTATAATGTAGTAAAACATGCATTGAAGGGTAATTTTGTAATATTTTTCTCTCTCCTCTAAAAATCATCCTAAATCTTTAAATTATCATAACTCATTTGATTTAGATTATTTTTTTCATGTATCATATATCAAATTAAGGGTAATTTAATCATCTTTTAAATGAAATCTCTATTGCATATGTTTTGATTTTAAAATCATCGTAAAAAATAAAAATTAGTGATTATATGCATAATTCTCGTAACAGTACATTAATTCTTATATAATGGATGAAGTTGCACAATATAATGCATGAAGTTATATTATATAATGCAGAATATGATAGATAAAATACAATATGTTTTTTAATGCGAGACCAACAAAAAAATTAAAATTCATTATTTTTGCATAGTTTTGAAAATATTGTAGTTGTTATAAAAATTGATCATATATTACTTATTTTTAATTATGTAGTTTTTTTTGTTATAATATATAAATGTATATTATTATATTATATAATGCATGTTTGTTAAGTATACAATGAATGTTTGCTAGGTATATAATGCATGTCGAGGTCAATATAATGCATGAAGTTATATAATGAACGCAGTTGCACAATATAATGAATGAAGTTATAGTAAATAATGCACAATATGATAGATAAAATACAACAAGTTTTTTTATCGAAATCATCATTCATCATTATATTTACTCTCGTTATGTATTATATAAAAATAGCATATGTATTATATAGCAATAGCATATGTATTATAATGAAAGTAATATAATTTTTCTCTAAAATAAAAGTAATACCATGTATAATATGCATAATTCTCATAATAGTACACGAATTCTAATATAATGAATACAATTGCACAATATAATGCATGAAGTTATAGTATAAAATGCAGAATAAGATAGATAAAATGCAACATGTTTATTTCAGCGAAATCATCATTCATAATTATATTTGCACTTTTTTATATTATATAGTAATAACATACGCATTATAATGAAAGTAATATGATTTTTCTCTAAAATAAAAGTAATATCATATATAATGGAGGAAGTAATACCGTATAATGATAGTAAAATTGTTCTAAAATAAGAGTAATATCATTTATAATGTAGGAAGATGTTTATTAGGTATATAATGAATGTTAGGTATATAGTGCATGTTTCCTAGGCATATAATGCATGTTTATTAGATATATAATGCATGTCAATCTTAAATAAGCACAAAAATGACAAAAATAACCTATAATGCAGGTTTTTTTAGATAAAATAACCAAAAATTCTAGTAAAATCCAGATAGTTCATTCATCAAAATCAATGGCGAGGATTAGTTCTTATTTCTCATGGTAAGAGGTGTTCTCACTGGATCACATCCCTATATATATATATATATATATATATATATATATATATAGAGGTGTAATCATATCACAAGTCCCATTTAGATGGGAGATGAGAATAAATCTTATCCGTTAATTTGATGAAATAAGTGGTCCAGATTGATTCTTAAAATTTAAAATTTAACTTTTATTTTTATTTTAAATTATAATTAAGGTTATTTAGGTAAGTTAAACATGAAGGACCAAAATAAATTTCATAATCTCTTTCCTATCAAACACACGTGTTTTGCTTCTACATATTCTCTTTCATCTAATTTCTTTATAAAACTTTAAATAATTATATCTAATTCAATTTAAATTATTTTTCCACGTACAATATATCAAATTAAAGATAATTTAATTATCTTTTAAACGAAATCAGTATTGTATATGTTTCAAATAAAATAATCGTAGCAAAAATAAAAAACTGCAACTATACAGACGTAGATAATGCATATTTACAAGCTTATATAATGCAACTTACATCTGAAAAAAAAAATTCTATATTCTGCAAAAATTTGATAGCCCCATTAAATGTAATGCAACTAAACCGACCTATATAATGCAAATATATAGGCTTATAAAATGCAACTTAAAGGTGGTCTGATGGATTTAAATTATTGACAAAAAAGAAATAATAATAAATGAAACAGAGCATGAAATCCAAATATTTGCATTATATAAGTCTGTAAACATGCATTATTTAGGCCTATAGATTTGCATGACTATTTATGAGGTAATTGATATTTTGACAAAATTCTTTATTTTCTCATTTAAGTTGCATTATATAAGTCTGTATATTTGCAATATATAGACCAGTTCAGTTGCATGCATCATGTTCGATAGAGCTATCAGATTTATTCAAAATGTAGCTATTATTTTCAGACATAAGTAATAATATATAGGCTTGTAAATATATATGCATTATCTATGCATGTATAGTTGCAGTATCTTATTTTTACTACGATTATCTTATTCCAAGCATATGCAATATGGATTTTGTTTGAAAGATAATAAACCGATCTTTAATTTGATATATAATACGCGGAGAAATAATTTAAATTGAGTGAGCTATGATTATTTAAAGTTTTATAGTAATGTTGGAGGTGATAGAATAAAGTTAATAGCAAATAAACGTGAAGTGAAAAAATAGATTATAATTTTTTTTCTAAGGTAAGATGTGGTCCCCTCATATTTATAAAAATTAAATAATATTTAAGAGGTGGTCCCCTAATATATTTATGCAAAAAGATTGAAAAGCCCAAATATTGAAAAAAGATTTAATTTTCTAAATCAAATCTGGATCCTTGATTTTGAAAATCAACGCATCAGATTTATTCTCATCTCACATCTGGGGAGGCACTTGTCACTTTAATGCACCCCTATATATATATATATATATATATACATATATATATATATATATATATATATATATTGGTGCATTCAAGGCTGAACATTTGTCCATGAATGAACAGAGACCAAAATCCAGCTCTTGATTTCGAAAATAGATGTGTCTGGTTTTCTGTTGTCATTTAATGGTCTATAGCTTCTTCTATCATTAAAAGGGCAAATTAGTTCTAAACGGAAAAAATTGAAATGAAATTAAATCAGAATGCTGATTTTTCGAATACAGTTACCAAAACAAATCCCCACGATTTTTTCCATTATTATCTTATAAAGAGAAATAAGATCATGTTACGTATTTTTGGAGTGCGGTTTCAACTTCAACTAATCTATTATCGTTAAATGCATAAACAACTTTAATTATTCGTACAATGATATTGAATAAAGATTACAATGATCTTAGAGGTGTATTACAAATCAATTAAGATTAAACCGACAAATTTTGATAAAAATGATATTGAATACAAGTAACAATTATTAAAGATAACAATGATCTTAAAGGTGTATTAAGATTCAATTAAGATTAAACCGATAATTTTGATAAAAGATATTGACTACATGTAACAATGATAATGTCAATATCGTACCATGCTACATATCAACTAAGTTCACACAATGTTGAAAATAAATAAACAATTAACAATCCATTAAACAAGAATTCGAACAATGATACATTTATTCAAAAAAATGACTCGCATTTAAAATAACAATGATCCGGATCCTGAATATGTGGATTTCGATGAAGAATGTAAGGATCAGGAAAATAAAAAATGTAACACCCTAAATGCTTTTATTTAAAATGTCATCATTTCTAATCTTTTGTGCGGAATTCTAACTTAAAGAAAAATTAAACAACCTTATTAAATAAGTCTATCTCTGAAAAATATTCAAAATAAAAAGAACTTGAACTAAATCAAAATCCTGGAATAATACCTAGTAATCCAACTATCATAAGTAACTGATTAAAAACAAAAATTAATTGAAAATAGTCTAAATCTAAATCGAACGCAAAAATCTAAATACGAAAAACTTAAGAGTTTTAAGAATATATCCCATCTCCTCCACGCTCCCTCTTCTACTCCACTATCAAATGCCTGAAAACATTTTAAAAACATGGGGGTGAGCACAAAAACGTACTCAGTGGTGGGAAAAATATACATATACTTTTTCTCAGATAGTCCAATAGTGAATTACACGCAAGGAAATAAAGGGCATTCTTTCTTAACCATATTCCATGCAATGCTCAACACAAAAATAGGATAAATGATTCACGCTTTCTATTCTGGTCCACTGCCCATTTAATGGTGTAATACCATGAAAGAGCATTTGTGGTTCTAGTCAACTGTGCACAAGACAAATTCTGATATATGAACATACATTCATATAAATTCTTCACCCAAAATTTCACAAACGCATAATCACACATTGGACATAAAAACATATTTTCTGAAATATTCTTTCTTATGCTGAAAATAATAATAATTTACCCACCTGGAACAAGGAACACGAACGAGAATCCTTGAAGTCACGGTGTGTAAGAGTTCTAATTTTCCAAACCTAAACACAATATTATATTAAATAAGTAAATATACCAAATAAATCCCTAACAAAATAATAATAACTAATCTAATCAATGAGGATACAACTGAATTTCCTAGTCCATATAAGTAGGGTGGAGGCCACGGTAATATGAATAGGAAAATAAACTAGAAGCTGAAATTTGAATGAATGCTTAACTATATAAATTTAGATGAGATATATGTGAATTACGTGTGTATCTTAAAATCTTAAATGTCGCGTGAATGCAGAAGTGCGAAAATTCTTAAAGGTTTCTGAAATAATTTATTAGTTAAAGACAAAACATTCGTATATAATTAATCAACTAATAAATCATTCGGTCAATAAAATTTTTGATGATCTTAGAGAACTGTGAAACTTATAAATCAAAAGCAAGAAAAAAAAAGAAGAATATTGACACATTTAGGCTTCGACCCAATTAAAGTGAAAGGTGGAAACCTATTAGAATTTTAAGATAAGATTGCAAATAAACAAAAAAATAATTATTATACTTTTTTTTTGGCATAACTCACCTCCAGAAAACGAAGCAAAAGAAAGAAGGGAGATATCTTGGCTGCAAACCCACCGAAAATTGACTTTGAAGGCAGGTGTAACGCCCCTCGTAAATTTTAAATGTATTTATTGAATTTTCGAAATTTATATTTTGTCATCGAATTTAATTCGAAGCTATGCGATCGATTTGATTGGAAATTTATTATTTTGGGCATTTATTTAATTTCCAATTCTATTTCAAGAAGAATAAATAAATATTAAATTAATAAATAACGTCGATAATTTATTTGATGACCCGACATTTCATATCGGGATAATATTGATCGATAAATATTCGCGGGTAGACGAAATATTACGGTCTCCCGTGCAATGATGCGAAGAGATGTGGAGTTGATGTGAAGAGATATTAAAGTGACTGATGTGACAAGCGAATGACAACCACTTTAACCTTTTTTACTTTCGGTAATTCCGAAATTACCCTCGCCTCCCTTCTATAAATAGAAGGCTTATATCATAAGTTTTACTTTCACCCTTTCTCTCAAAATTCTCTCCAAAGAAATTCCGACGACTCTCCGGCGATCTCCGGCGAAGCTCTGGCGAGGTGTTTCTTGAGGTAAACTATACATTTTTGGACTCCTCTTACCTCATTCTTTCCATTTCCAACACTCTTTCTTCCATTTCTCCTTGTTATAAGTTAAAATCGAGTAAAGAGAGTGTTGATCAAGCCCACGAAGCTCAACGAACGTCTTAGAGGTATAGATCGAACCTCCCTCTAACTATTTTATCGATTTAAGCATGTTATGGTTTATGCCCTAGTTTATAAATGTCATGATCTAGGCTTGATATTGAGTTATGAGTACTTATGCATGTTTAGCATGTTATATTATGAGCCTAGAAACGATATATCGACCTAAGAATCGATTTGTGTTGATTTTGGAGCATTTTTGGTATATTTGTCCAATATGGTAATATTGCGGTTAAATCTAGATTCCAACATGTTTTGATGGTTTAAATCATGTCTAGACTCGTTATACTTGTTAGAAAACCATTTGGTGTTGTTAGAAATCGATTGGACGAGCCCGGATAACCGTTTGAGCCAAAAACAAGAATTTCCGCCGGAAGGCATGCAGCCTCTGTTTCAGCCGACATAGACTCCATTTCAATCGAAATGGCTATATCGGGCGAGATGAAGGCCACCTTGGTCGATATGGCTATAACGGTCGAGATGGACTTCATCCCGATCGAGACGGCCAATTCCCATTCATTTTGGTCGATAGGTGTTTCATCTCGGTCGATATGCTCATATTGGTCGAGATGCACCTCATCTCGGTCGATATACTCATATCGGTCGAGATGCACTTCATTTCGGTCAATGCATCCATCTCGGTCGAGACAGAGTGAAATTTCCCACATTTTGTTCTTTCTTCGACCGATTCGATTTATCTTTCATACCCTTCGATACCCTTCATACCAATCAACTCCAATGGCATTTCCTTAAATTCTAAATCCTTCATTCAATTAATTCAAATCCAAATTGATTTCGTTCGATATTGCTTGTATCAATCGACGAAGAAATGTTATCTTCCATAACTTCTTCGAGAATCTTTTCAAATCAACTTGATTTGCTTGACCGAACTCTTGTAACTCGAACTTCCTTGAAGCTTATTGTTAAATCAAACTTGTTAAACCTTAACCTTTGAAATCTTAATTTGATCTTCATCTAAGATCAATAATCTCCTCGATTATTTCGTTGAAACAACTTGATGAGTTCTTATACTCTCAAGCAATGTACGATGATTCACAATGAAACTTCTTTCAATCTTAAACTCTTGAAAGTGCATAGTCACTTGACGAAGTCATTTGTTTTGATCAATCAAGTTGAATTATTATTCATGTTCCTTGAATTAATGCTCGATGTTGAACCACGAGCTATTAAAGTAACGTTTGACTATCTTGTTCGTCAAACTAAACTGCCAAAGTCATTCTCACATATCCTTATCTGATGGCTCAAATAGAGAAGTCCAAGATCGATTAAGAGTCTAGAATTAATTGATGAGTGATAAGCTCATTATTTTACTCGCTTATCTATATTATTTTCTACTATTTTATGTAGTTTTATTGAGTTTATATATATATTCTATGCATGAGTCTATATTAGGTGGTATTATGCGCATTTTGGTGTTTTTGTAGGGTTTTAGGCCTAAGTTCACGAGAAATCCGTTCCGGAAGCAGTGACATGTAAGAGTAGCAGTGAAGAGTTCTTCCACAAGAGGAATTCGAGCTATTGGCACATGGCAATGGATGATGCTTTGAGTTAGCTCTCCAACGCAACTGGAATCGGGTCAATCGGAGTTCGGGAGAGAAAGTTATGGCCAAAACCGTGAGACCGCGCAGGAGGGGCGAGAAGCTGCGTCGACAGACGCCAAATGGCATCGATCGACGCCGACCAAGAAGTCACGTCGATCGACGTGGATCAGCCACGATCGACGCGAGGCTGTCTGCTGGAGCGGAAATTCGAGGAAAAATGGATTTATTCATATCTTTAGCCCTAGATTTGATAGGATACACATCCACCACTATAAATACCTATGTAAATTCGATTTTTCAGTACCAATTATCATAGTATTCAGTTTTTAGAGTTTGAAGACTTGGGAAACACGAAACCCTTTATTTTTTGTAAGTTCTTTACTTTTATGCAATTGAATATGTTTTATTTTGGATTTCTATCTACGATGAGTGGCTAGAAACCCTAGCGGGTTCTAGGGGTTGATATTATTATGGATGCAAGTTAGGATTAATTAATTAGGTTCATGATTCCTGTGTTTATTTCATAATTCTAGATTAATTCAAGGACCGAGAGGTGACGATTAATTTAGATGTCTAGCTATTGATAGAAGGACCGAGAGGTGAATATAAATAGTGGGAATAGGAATACATGATACGATCCACACTATCCAAACAGATGTACTAGATGTAGGAATTGAATTGATTTGCTTATCAGATTGACTAATTTGGTGTACTTTGAGACCGAGCGGAGATAATCACTAGTTAGTAATCTAGGTTATATTTGCCAAACAAGGAAATATAGCATTGTTGCAGTATTCCACCTGTTAAATTAATTGATTCCTACATGTCATCCATAATAAGAGTTCTTCCCTATAATCTGTGTTCCTTTAAATTTGCTTTCAAAACTACTTTAATTTTCTGCATTGTTTTCTTTACTTTTATAAAACCCTGATTTTGGATCTCTCGAACAATGAATCTTAGGATCATAGCTAGTATATAAGATAGTTTCCCCACACAATTCCCCTGGATCGATAACCTTAGGGTTTACAAATTTATTTGCCGCTGTTATTATAATTAATCTGTTAGAAATAGCAGTGATCAAATTGGCGTCGTTGCCGGGGAGTAGCTAGATTTTATCTTGTTACTAGTTCGTTCTAGGATTTTCTGGATTGAGTTTTACTTTTCTGTACGTGTGCGTGTGTGAGTTTTCGAGTCTACATCTCGCGTCGATCGACGCCACCTAGCGTCGATCGACGTCGATCACTTTGCAGCGTCGATCGACGGATACCTTTCATCGATCGACGCCGACCACTCTTCTGCGTCAATCGACGGACATCCACGTCGATCGACGCTGAACTGATATTTACCCATTTCCTGTGCAGGTGCATGAACACGCGAGCCAAAGGAAAAACACTCGAAGCCTTTGTCCCTGAAATTGAAGCAACCTGCAGGAAAATCAAAAAGAAAGGAAAAGAAAAACAACGAGAGATGGCTGAGAGTCCTGAAGCACCTCTGCAAAATATGACTCCCGAGGAGCAGAGGCAATTTGTGAATGAAGTACAGCAGCTGAGAGCACAACTACAAGCAGCCCAGGCTACTCAGGCGGAGCAAGCTGCAAGACTGGCAGAGTTGAACGATAGGCAAGTTGTGATCCCGCAAAGGTCCATCTTGGATCGATTTCTTCCACAGCAAGCGGAGGCCGGATTCAGAGTTGGCATTGACGCCAACAACTTCGAGCTGCGCACAGGCCTTATTCAGATGGTGCAGCAAAACCAGTTTGGGGGGAGAGCTGTAGAAGATCCATATACCCACCTCAACCAATTCATCGAGGTGTGTAACACTGTGAAGCAGAACGGAGTAACCCAAGATGTGATTAGGATGAGACTATTCTCGTTCTCACTCAGAGACGAGGCACGGTCTTGGTTTGCTGGACTGGATAAGAGTCAGATCGGGACATGGGAGGAGCTTCGAGCAGAGTTCCTTACCAACAACTTCCCACCGAGCCTGCTGCTGAAGAGGAAAGCTGTCATTACTACTTTCAAGCAGATGTATGACGAGTCACTTTACGAGGCCTGTATGAGATACAAAGAGCTTCTACGACTCTGTCCTGGACATGGCATCGATTTGGAGATGCAAGTGTGTCATTTTTATGAGGGACTGAACCCTCACATGAAGGAGCTGGTTGATGCATCTGCTGGAGGAATACTGATGAAGAAGAGTGGGTGCAGAGAGTATGAGGTTGCTGGCTGATATGGCGCTGAATAGCCACCAATGGCCAACTGATAGGCAGCTACCAGTCAAAGCAGTCGAGACAAAGCCAGAATTCGACGTGGTCGCTGAGGTGAAAAAGCTCCGGGAGGAGATTGAAAAATTGGGCACATCACAAGTTGCAGCTGTTGCAGAGCCAAGCATGGCCATAGTATCCGTAGAGGCTGACTACATCAACAGGGGTGCAAGCAGTTCGTCTGGAACTGCCGGTACGGAGGTGAACTACGTTGGCGGTGGTTATCACAATAACTACCGAGGCAATCAAGGGTATCAGTACAACCATGGGCGATCTCACCCTGGTTTTTCCTATGCTAACCCTTCTGCTGCAAAACACCCTCCGCCTGGTTTTGATGCAGGTACTGGAGGAGAGATTGTGGAAAGGAAGAAATTCGTGCTAGAGGAGACGCTCGAGAAATTCATCAAGAGCTCGGATAACCGGTTTGGGAAAGTAGAAACCGAGGTGAAGGAAATGGCAAACCACATGCAGCAGATGACAAAACATCTTCAGATGATGGACACACAATTGAGCCAGATTGCCACCACACTCGGCAACCAACACAAGCCTGGACAGCTTCCGAGCACAACGGAGGTGAACCCCAAGGCCCAAAAAGACTGCAAAGCCGTTACTTTGAGGTCTGGGACGAGGTACAAGGGTCCCGAGATGGCTGTAGATGATTCTGGAGACGAAAAGCAGCAAAAATGCACAGGAGATGAATCCACGTCGATCGACGGACCTGCCACGTCGATCGACGCAAAAAAAAAGGCCCGTCGATCTACGCCACACTACGTCGGTCGACGCCGAAGTCTGTCCCAGGCACGAAGTTGAAGCAGTCTGAAGATCAGCTCCCTCCTTTACCATTCCCACAACGGTTCGCGAAGCAGAGAGAGGACGAGAAGTTCTCCATATTTGTGGAGAATCTGAAGAAGGTCAGCATCAACATCCCGCTGATCGAAGCACTGAAGGAAATCCCGGGGTACATGAAATACCTCCGGAAACTGATGAGTGGAAAGAAGCAGTTCGTGGAGAATGAGACGGTGAAGATTCACAAGCAGTGCAGCCTGCTACTTCAAAAGCAGGTGCCCATCAAGAGAAGCAATCCTGGATGCTTCTCTATTCCGGTTGAGATTGAGGGACACACATTCGAGAGAGTACTATGTGATACTGGGGCAAGTATCAACCTGATGCCGTACTCCATCTACAAGTGTCTCAACATCGGAGAGATGAGGCCCACGATGATCACCCTGCATATGGCGGACCGGTCTGTGTCCCGCCCGAAAGGTATACTAGAGGATGTGCTCATTCGTGTGGGCCATCTCATTTTTCCTGCAGATTTTGTGGTGCACGAGATGAAGGAGGACGAGAATATGCCCATGATCTTGGGGCGTGAGTTTCTCGACACTAGCGCTGCTCTCATTGACTGTCGAGGTGGCGAGATCACACTCCGAGCGAATGACGAGAGGATCACCTATGTGATCGACAAGAACAAGAAGAAGGCGGAGTGCAATCAAATCTCCACTACTGAAGAACAGGATGAGTCTGAAGAAGATGAAGCAGCTGCCATTGAGTGGGAGCGAGGAAACGATAGGGTAGAAGTGTCAACTGCGCCACCTTTTTCTGAGCTCACCACCATTATCAAAGACCGAAAAGTCTACATGGTGGATGCCAAAGGTCGGCGAGTCTGGACCCTACCTCCTTGGCAGTGATTTGAGGTATCGTCGAGCTGCGACGTTAAATCAAGCACTTGTTGGGAGGTAACCCAACATTTTCCGTATTTTCTTTTCAATTTTCATTTTTTTTTTATTATTTTGAATTTCTGCTTTTATTTCTTTGCTAACAGTTGTTTGCAGTATTGAAAAAAAAATTTTGGAGATCAGCTCGTTGTCGATCGACGCCGAGCAGTCCGGCGTGATACACTTCGATCCGCGACGGGATCGACAAGAAGGCTTCAAGTCAATTGACGCGAAGTGCCAACAGCCACTATTTCACGCCGCGCAATGTTCGAAGACTCCGGGGGATAAAAAGTTGATGTCTGAGATCAACTACCAGGTATCGTTCCCTCTTTTGTCTGATTTTCAAACTTATTCCACTCTTCGAGTTGGAAATAAGTTTGGGGGGATGTGGACAAGAGATGGAACATTCTATCTTTTATTTATTCTGCTTTCCGTATTTAAATTTTGCCTTAATTTTTAAGTTTATTCTATTTTGTGGGGAAAATTTTTGAATTTTGAAATAACCCGAATGAGACTGTGAGATTAGAATTGATTGAGGGTTGAGTTGAATTGATTTTGATTGTGGTTAGATGCCTATGAATGTAGAATACCGCATGATAGGATTGATTTGACACTTGTGCTTGCATGCTGATTGAGCTGATTTGAAATTGACTGCGGAAGAAAATTTTTGAACCCTTGTGTGAGAATTTTGAGCCTTTATTTCGTTTGATGTGAGATTCACATGTGTGTTTTTATTTCTCTAGAACTTGCCTATTTTCTGTGTTGAGACTGCATAGTGTGCACAAGTTTAGGAAATGATCTTAGGCCATCTTTGATAGCCCAATTCCCTAAACACTGTCCCTTCACATTGAATTTTCCCTAGTTAGCCACTTTTGAGCCTATACAAAATTTTTCTTTCCTTGTCTATGAGATTAAGAAGAAGTATTGGTTTCGCTCATGTCTTGAGTTGTGGTATATGGGTGGAATGATTGTGATATGGAGATAAGAAAATATAAATTAGTGGTGAAAAGATGTGTGAAAAAGAAGCTCAAAGAAATAATTAGAATTCTCATAAGCTCTCTGAAAAGAAAATAATACAAAATTATGTAAAGAGCATAAGAGAATCAAAATGAGCTAGAAAAAAAAAGAAAAAAAAAGAAAAAAAAAAGGGTTGTGTATTTGTTGATATATTGGAGGAGAAGGGTGAATGAACTTAGATGGTGGTTTGGATTGATTGAGGAAATAAAACTTGATTGATTTTAGTCACTTGGCCATATTTTCTGACCCCTCACAAAAGTCTACATTACAACCTTATGAAAGTCCTTTTTGATTCTAGACTTGTGTGCACATTCTAGCAGTGGAGATATTAGAAAATTTGCAAGCCTATGGTAGAAATTTCTTCAGACATGTTTTTGAGTGCTTTCATCGATACCTTAAACACTTGAGAGTTGAGCAATACACTTCCCGTGAGTTCTTCCAATGTTAATGAATTTTCTGTCTCTTTCAAATTGCTTGTGTGTAGTGAATTTTTGATTCTTGACTGTGATGGATCTTGTGAGGCATTGCACTTTAATCGCATGATCTTTTGATTTCTTTCTTGCCTATTGATTGAGGACAATCAAACGTTCAAGTTTGGGGGGTTGATAAGCTCATTATTTTACTCGCTTATCTATATTATTTTCTACTATTTTATGTAGTTTTATTGAGTTTATATATATATTCTATGCATGAGTCTATATTAGGTGGTATTATGCGCATTTTGGTGTTTTTGTAGGGTTTTAGGCCTAAGTTCACGAGAAATCAATTCCGGAAGCAGTGACGTGTAAGAGTAGCAGTGAAGAGTTCTTCCACAAGAGTAATTCGAGCTATTGGCACATGTCAATGGATGATGCTTTGAGTTAGCTCTCCAACGCAACTGGAATCGGGTCAATCGGAGTTCGGGAGAGAAAGTTATGGCCAAAACCGTGAGACCGCGCATGAGGGGCGAGAAGCTGCGTCGACAGACGCCAAATGGCATCGATCGACGCCGACCAAGAAGTCACGTCGATCGGCGTGGATCAGCCACGATCGACGCGAGGCTGTCTGCTGGAGCAGAAATTCGAGGAAAAATGGATTTATTCATATCTTTAGCCCTAGATTTGATAGGATACACATCCACCACTATAAATACCTATGTAAATTCGATTTTTCAGTACCAATTATCATAGTATTCAGTTTTTAGAGTTTGAAGACTTGGGAAACACGAAACCCTTTATTTTTTGTAAGTTCTTTACTTTTATGCAATTGAATATGTTTTATTTTGGATTTCTATCTACGATGAGTGGCTAGAAACCCTAGCGGGTTCTAGGGGTTGATATTATTATGGATGCATGTTAGGATTAATTAATTAGGTTCATGATTCATGTGTTTATTTCATAATTCTAGATTAATTCAAGGATCGAGAGGTGACGATTAATTTAGATGTATAGCTATTGATAGAAGGACCGAGAGGTGAATATTAATTGTGGGAATAGGAATACATGATACGATCTACACTATCCAAACAGATCTACTAGATGTAGGAATTGAACTGATTTGCTTATCAGATTGACTAATTTGGTGTACTTTGAGACCGAGCGGAGATAGTCACTAGTTAGTAATCTAGGTTATATTTGCCAAACAAGCAAATATAGCATTGTTGCAGTATTCCACCTGTTAAATTAATTGATTCCTACATGTCATCCATAATAAGAGTTCTTCCCTAGAATCTGTGTTCCTTTAAATTTGCTTTCAAAACTACTTTAATTTTCTGCATTGTTTTCTTTACTTTTATAAAACCCTGATTTTGGATCTCTCAAACAATGAATCTTAGGATCATAGCTAGTATATAGGATAGTTTCCCCACACAATTCCCCTGGATCGATAACCTTAGGGTTTACAAATTTATTTGTCGCTGTTATTATAATTAATCTGTTAGAAATAGCAGTGATCAATGAGTTAGATTTAAATAATCTATTATCCCTTGAGGATTTACTCGTATTCCTTATGTCATAGGAAAGGGGAAGGAGAAGATCAATTGCTAGAACAACCAATCATGTAACCGCACCTACTCAAGGTGGGCTTTCTTTTACCCTATATGGTGGGCCAAATTAAAAATATGAAAATGATGTTTTCTTTTCAAAGCATATCAAGCATGAAATGAAATGTTTTGTTTTAAACTGCTTTGTCATTGCCTACTGTTTTGTGTTTACTATCTGTCCACTAAGTGGGGGAACCCCACTCAGAGAAGAACATCAAACGTATTCAACGTGGATGTTGACTTTGCGTATTGCGAGTCTTATCGATTGTACCCAGGTAGTGAAAGAGATACCTGAAGGGATTCGTGAACTGAATCACGAAGTCCGTTTGCCAAGGATCGTTAATTGGAATATCAAAATAAATTGCTATGCCTATGAACAATCCTAGCATGCTCCTATATTATTATGCATGAGAAGGTTATGCGGAATACCTGGATTGATGAACGATGAAGAACGCGTGCGCGGAGATGCCCTTTGATCTTTCCCACGCACCAAGATTTAATTTCCTAACAGATTGAGGAAATTAATCTATGAAAATAAATAAGATATTTTCGAAAATAAGAGGAGAGAGAAGAAGAAGAATCCTCCAGATCTGATCTTCTGATATGTATCCCAACTCGATCTGAAAATCTGGTGAAGATTATCTATCAGATCCTTTGCCCGGTTGAGAAGCAAAATTTCCTCCTCGTATCTCAAACTCAATCGATCACCACAGCTCCCAATGCTCTGGTTTGCTGTGTGCAACTTGTGATCTTATGAGTTGTAGGTGTATTGAGGTCTGGGATACTGAGGCCTATTTATAGGAAATTCTTGGCTTCTATTGGGCTTGAGTTATCATGGGCCAGACCAGGGACCAGAATGCAAATAGCAAATAAGGCCTATCAATTAATTAATTCCCATATTCAACCCATAATATAATTAATTAATTAATATTGATTCATGCCACCAGAGAATCAATACTGTCCTACCTATTTGCTACTACGTTTTGAGGAACGGGTTGCATTGGACTCAGTTTATCCCCACATTTAAGGTTACAGACATTCGTTAATTAATTTAAGCTCTGACAAGCTATTTAATTAATTAACATCTTTAATTCCTGAATCAATCCACTCAAACCTTTTCACTTATGCTTGAACTTAATCAGCCTGCAGGACTTTAGCATAACGAACCTTTTGAGCTGTTCAGGGAATGTCACCATCCTATACTGGATGTGGTTACCTAGTTCAGATACCAGACAGTCATACACAGATTGATGTCACCCAAGACTGCAGAACTACAGGTTCAACTAGAACCCTCTCTACAACTCAAAGTGATATACAATATATGTATACTTCTGTATCCTCATATAGGTTTAAGATTCCATCGAGTCATAAAGATCTAGATTCTTTTAATGTCAGATAAAAGAATCGATCTTGACTTAGGTCCTCATCAATGTGTGCCCCACACCAGCATACCAAGACATCCAAGATAAGATGCTTATCCGCATATGCTGCAGCCTATACCGACAGTTTATCCTGGAACTGCCTCAGCTGTGATGACTATTTATATCTCGCTAGGTCAAACGATCCATATGATCTTCCGTGATCTTCTACACACCGTATGATCTCCCTATCGACGAGATAAGTGGATAATTGTGTTTGCGACACATGTTTGTTAATTCAGACAGGAGATGAACATACAACAATTATGATTCCCAGTATATTAACCAATAAACCTTGTACATAATATACCAATCATAATGCTTTCAGTATATAAATCCATCAATCTCCCACTTATACTCAAAGCATTATACATTTGCTTTCCAGAGTATAACGCGTCTAAACTAATCTAGCTATTACATCAAGCATTCTACGTGGCTAGCTTTGCCCTCAGCCCAAGGCTACGTACATGCATCTCGTAAACCTTCTGAGGCAGAGCTTTTGTGAATGGATCCGCTAGATTATCTTTCGTATCAATCTTTTCTATCAGCACATCACCCCTTGCTACGATTTCTCGTATAATATGGTACTTCCTTTCAATGTGTTTTGTTGCTCTGTGAGTTCGTGGTTCCTTAGAATTAGCCACAGCTCCCGAGTTATCACAATATACCGTGATTGCTCTGGGTAGCTGAGGAATCACGTCCAACTCCAGAAGGAAGTTTCGAAACCATACCGCTTCTTTCGAAGCTTCAGAAGCTGCCACATATTCGGCTTCCATGGTGGAGTCCGCAATGCACTTCTGCTTTGCACTCCTCCATGATATGGCCCCACCTCCCAATGTAAACACATAGCCAGAGGTGGACTTCTTTTCATCTCGGTCTGCCTGGAAATCCGAATCAGTATAACCCACAGGGCACAACTCATCACACTGATAAACAAGACAATAGTCTCTTGTTCTTTTCAAGTATTTGAGTATGTGCTTTACCGCGGCCCAATGCGCTTGTCCAGGGTTAGACTGGTATCTCGCTACCATGCCTACAGCAAAGCAGATATCTGGCCTCGTACATAACATTGCATACATGAGGCTACCCACGGCCGATGCATACGGCACGTTGCTCATCTCATCTTTCTCCTTTTGTGTCATCGGACACTGATCCTTGGAAAGATGTATGCCATGTCTGAAGGGTAACAGACCTTTCTTGGCATTATGCATGTTGAAACGGGCAATCACAGTATCCACATATGACCCTTGAGACAAGGTCAACATCCTTTTATTGCGCTCCCGCAATACTTTTACCCCTAGGATGTGTCCTGCCTCCCCAAGGTCCTTCATATGAAACTGCTCGGATAACCACCCCTTTATGCCCGACAATACTTCCACATTGTCGCCAAATAGGAGAATATCATCTACATAAAGTGCAAGGAATACTACGCTTCCGCTGACACACAGACGGTACACGCAACTCTCGTTTGAACATTGTGAGAATCCATAAGATTTAATCACCTCATCAAAACGGAGATTCCATGACCGTGAAGCTTGTTTAAGTCCATACAGCGACTTCCTTAGCTTCCAGACCAAATGTTCTTCGCCCTTCTGCACATAACCTTCTGGTTGTTGCATATAGATGTCCCTACCTTCTTCAAGGTACCCGTTTAGAAACGCGGTTTTGACATCCATCTGCCAGATTTCTAGGTTCTTATGTGCTGCTATGGCCAGGAGTATTCGAATGGACTTAAGCATGGTTACCGGTGAGAAAGTCTCGTCATAGTCTACACCCTCTTTCTGACTATAACCTTTCGCCACCAGCCTTGCTTTGAAAGCTGTAATTTCCCCATTCGATCCTTTCTTTCTTTTGTATACCCATTTGCACCCTATGGCTCGATGGCCATCCGGCAAATCATTTTTCTGGTATACATCCATAGCAGTAATGGATTCTATTTCAGAATCCATGGCGATCAGCCATTTGTCCGCATCTTTATCAGATATGGCCTCATCATATGTCCAGGGATCGGTATCATCTAGTCCATTTTCCGGGATCAAGTCAGAAGACTCTCCCATGAACATATACCTCTCGGGTTGGTGACTAACCCTCCCACTGCGACAAAGCATCTGAGCTGTGTCAGTAGTTGGCACAGTACGCGTTTGTCCCATACCTTGCATTAGTGGCAGTGTTGGTATATTCTCACCTGTTATAGGTGGATTTACCACTACACTGGGCTTTCCTAATGGAATCGCTTCTTTATCCTCAAGCTCATGGAGGATAATTTCACTCTTGGATCTGTGGTTTCTTACATATTCGTCCTCCAAGAATCTCGCGTTGGTACTGACAACGACTTTCTGATTCTCAGGACAATAGAAGTAACCACCTTTCGTTTGCCTGGGATATCCTACAAACAGCATCAGCTTGCACCTACTTTCTAACTTATCAGGTTCCTTTGTCAGCACATATGCTGGACAACCCCAAACCCTCACTCTGTTCAAACTTGGCTTTCGCCCATACCAGAGTTCCAGAGGTGTTTTAGGAACTGATTTAGAAGGTACCAGGTTAAGCAAATAGGCCGCTGTTTCCAAGGCATATCCCCAAAACGAAATCGGCAAGCTTGCATAACTCATCATCGACCTGACCATTTCTAAGAGAGTTCTATTTCTTCTTTCCGCTACACCATTTTGTTGAGGGGTTCCCGGTGCAGTCCACTGGGATGTAATCCCGTTATCTGACAAGTACTGCAAGAACTCGTTGCTGAGGTATTCCCCACCACGATCTGATC